>AWWV01004949.1:0-14828 GCA_001974805.1 Corchorus capsularis | reverse complement strand
AAAAAAGGCAACTTTTCTTATCTCTTGATGATATTTCAGATGAAAGACACCCAAGAACCAAAAACCCGGTCTAATTATGGTCCTTCGAATCGTGGTGTTAGAGGTAGTAGTGAACATTCTTTTGGGCGGAGTGGTTCGGTGCAAATGAGTTCCAATGGTATGTTCTTTGCAGCACATCTGCCCTGGTGACTGGTTTAAATTCTTTTTTTTTATTGTATTCTTAATAGGGAATTCTTTTCCTTTTTGCAGAGCTTGTTAAAGCTGCATACAGGAAAGTGAATGGGTCCGTTGCTTCTAATCCGTATCATGCTTCTTCTACATTGACTGCAAATGCACAAACTTGGAATGAGCAGCCTTTCCCTCAAAGGTTGGATCTTTAAATGAAGCAAGATTTGCTGTTTTTTCTACCTTGTTTCCTTGTGCTATTCTTAATGTCTTAATTGGAATTTAATATAGTCCAGCTTGTTGATAGGTTATGTTCACAGCTTTTTCAAGTATGTTTCTTCGGACATGCTTTTGATGTGTGATTGGTAGACGGCTTTACAATGCACGTTCCACTGTTGCTTTTTTTTTTTTTTTTATTCTTCTTCTTAATCATTTCAAGGAATGGAATGCATAATCTGTAACCTTGTTCAATCTGCTTCTTGATAAAATGTTTACTCAGTGATTTTAAGCATCTTAATTTTCTGCAGCAATTCTTTTAGTGCTGATAATAGAAGACAAACGTTAGGAACAGGTGAGATGATTGATTCATCTTTGCAACAATCTCACGGATCACAATCAGCTTGGGTGGGGGCCTCCGGACATGCAACTATGGCTGATATTGTGAAAATGGGTAGGCCACAGAGTAAAGGCTCACAAATGCCATGTGAAACATCTTATACACCTCAAGATGCAGTTCCACCCAATACGGCTGTCTACCTGATGAAAAATTCACATGCTAGTTCACCTTCAGAATCCGGAACACACCATGATTTGCATTCTTTGGACATGTCTCGTGAATTTGGAAAGAAATCTACTCAACATGAGTTTGACAATGGATGGCATGTGACTGAGCCCATAACAACTAGCGACATTGGTGAAACGATGTACTCAGACCAATCTTACTTGCAAAATAGCAGACCTAACTTATCTAGCAACTGCTGGTCAGACAATGCTACTGGGGGACTTGTAGGAACTCGTAAAGAGGATGATGATCTGTGTAGGAATACAAGTTCACCAGATTCATATCAGCAAATCTATGAGCACCAAGAAGGTAAAGTTTCAGGTTCTTTGAGCTTGACTTAATTAGATTTTCTCTTTCTTTTTTTGGTTTTTTTTAATGGGAAAAACTAGTGTAATATCAAGGGCATGGGAGCTATATATTAATCACGGATTCTGCTGATGAGGTGTTTGTACTTTGATGATTGTACCTTTTTGGAATATTTGTGTAGTTTGATTAAATCAAGCTTTTTATGGCAACAATTGTTATATACACATTTATTTTATTTCCTTATAATTAGAATGTTCTGCAGGTCAGTTTTAAAGTTAAGCAGTGGTGGCACTTTATTTTTTTCTCTGAGAATCTTCAAATTTAGTTACTTTCTATTCATGCGCTCTGTGATATAGGGTGTAAAACCATAAGAATGTCTGTAAAATCGTATGAGAAGTGCCCAAGGGAAAAGGATCTTTCTATGTAGCCGTAGGCTCTAAATTTTTCAAGCCTGAGAACTATAATTGCATTTAAAAGTTGTTGCAGTTAGTACAATTTAGGTACATAACTAACTACATGTATTTTTGACTGATCTCTCCCACTACCACTCCTTTGAATTTTTCAAGTGTATGCTAGATTGATGGTTGATTTAGACAGTTTAGTGTTGCTAAATGATTATGGATTATTGTTATACTGTGTTAAATGTATTTGTGCCATGCAGCAAGAAGTTAATATTGAATGTCATGTGGTTTTTGTTCCTCAACTTTTGATGTTACATCTCAGGAATAGGGAGAGGTTCCCATATATCTGTTCCAAATTCCACTGCATCATTGTCGAATGATGTCGTCGAAGCTGTATCATCTGCTGCAGTGAACTTACAAAACCTTAGCTTAGGGAAGGAGGAACCAGGGGTGACTCAAACAGAGGTGAACCATGGAGTGGTGCTTCCAAATTATTTACAAGCCTTTGCAGCTGACTGCTCGCATTTGAGTTTCGGTACCTATAAATCTGGCAAAAGTACAGCATCTTCCCTTCCACAAGCATCTAGTTCCTTGACAAATGACCCGGGAGATGTTTCTACAGCATCAAATGGTCCATCCTCTATGCATTTAAGCTCTAGGTATGCACCTCTTTACTTAGTTCCAGTTTTGGTGCTTGTTAATGGTAGTTAATGATATTTGGATGTCTTTTTCGCAGGAACTCATTATATCATGATAGAGAGCATATGGGGTTTGATTTTGATGCTCTTAGAGCTACTGCTGATGCTAGGAACTATAATGCACCCAAATCTTCGCAGGCAGAGCTTAGGAAAGTAGATGTTCCCCATGCAGCAGCCAATGGGAATGATTTTGTCTCACAATCATCTATAACTGATTCTAGGGTCAAGAACATCCAAGAGTTATGTGCTACAATGCCTTTCATGATTAACCCAAAGGCTAGGAATCTTCCTCCTTTGCCAAGCGAAGTGGTAAACCGTCTTTTCCTCTCTTGTTGCATTTAGGGATACCCTAGCTTCTCCTTGTGCATTTTGCTGCCATGATACTAGTGGGTTTTTGTGAAAAAAGGAATAGTAGTTCTTGCTATTTTGCGAACAGCTTTAGCATCAATATCAATATGAACTTGAGAGATATTCTCTATGTTTGATTTAAATGGTTTTAGGCTTTTATGATGTTTTTTGGAATACCTCACAACTCATTGTCATAAGCAACATTGCTTAATAAATGTTGGTTACCTGGCCAATGCTCAGGATGTCTCATTTCTCTTTATGCCCACTTAATTTAAGCAATATAAGCCTTTTTTTTTCCTTTGTGATTTTATATGAAACACTTTGTTTAAACTTTATACTGCTTTTGCAATCACTTATTGACTTAGTTCTGATTTCGGTTTCTCTTAAAACTTTCCACTGATCTTGTGAATTTTGGGTACTAGCAATCATATTCGAACTCTACGACTAGTGATTTAGTGGCAGAGGCATTGCAGTCTCTAAAAGCAAGAGATTCCGCAGCATTCCCTGCATCACAGCCAATTTCATCAAGATACGGCAGTACTGCATCATCCATTAAAAACCTAACTGTGTCCATGCCTGAGGTATGAAATCATTATCTGTTCTCCTGTGTAGCGAAAATATATTCAAATTAGGTGTGATTGAAATTTGCGGTGGCAATTTCATGCTAATAATGGTTGAATCTGAACACCCCTCCTTTGTATTGCATGTCTAGAAGGCTGCCTTTGTTATTTTGTAAAAGGCATACGTCCAAGCGGGTACTTGTCTTGTTTAGGGTCTACAGAAAGTACTAAAGCTGAGTACGGCGACTACTGGCCATCCAATGTTAGAATATTCACCCTAGATTTTACTTGGTCGAGGTTAATTTTCTGATGTGTTAGGGATAGGAATTGAGTTAAATCTTACAGATGGATCCTTATAGTACTCATTGAATTCTATATTTTGCGTTTTTGGCTGGTCGTTTCATGTAAATGCATGTGAAGTTTGAGATGAATTAGTGGCTATCTTTTCATATTAGGCAGCCAAAGCATATTTAAATAACTTTAGCTGTCTGATATCATAATGTCAATGTGTGGCGAATCTGGAATTAAATTCATGTTAAACTTTGATTTGAGTGACGACTGCCTACTTAATTAGACTTGAGACGTTATTTATTTTTTCCTGTTAATTCAGGTTTTAAATTCTGGAGCCTTTTCTGCATCCCTTCCAACCTCACAGGCCTTGATTGGTGCCAACCTTGTCACTGGACCTCTTAAAGATAATTTCTCAGCACATTCTTATTCTCAAACTGGCTACTCAGCCATACCTCAAGGTCATACTTATCCACCATCAGTTTTTCAACAAGCATATCCAGATGGCAATGTGTATGAAAAACCAGCATATCCAGATGGCAATGTTTATGAATCTCATGTGGGGATGAAATACAACCTCCCTCAATATAGAAGTGCCAGTATGACCAGCTTGCCTTTGCCGGGTTCTTACACATCTGGTTATGATAGTTTAGGAAATCCCACTGTCATTCCTGGAAATTTTCAGCACAATCTGTCTACTGGTACAGCAGGCAACAAAGTTGGATACGATGACCTTTTACGTTCCCAGTTCAGGGATGGAGGAGCTAATTTTGCCCTACTTCAACAGGTGATACCATTAAGCATTTTTTATGATATATGATGTGTTTACTGTAAGTTAAGAAACACATTCATTTTCTATAACCTTTTTTTTTAATGTTTTGCAGAATAATGGCTCTGCTTTATGGGATTATGGACATGGTTCAAGACAAATATCAACTATCCCAGACAGTGCGTATTACGGTTTACAAGGGCAGAATCACCAGCTTTCTGGATATCAACAGAGCCAGCAACAATCACAGCTTTATGGAGGCTTGAATTATCCTGGCGTATATAATTCTCAAGCAGGGATCACAAGAGAGCAGCAGCAGCAGCAGCAAAATCTTCGCGATATGCTTATAAATGGTTCTCAAGGCCCTTCATCTAAGCAACAACTACCCCAATTATGGCAGCAGAGTTACTGACATCCTTCTAATCTTTCCCCCTTTTTGTTTCGCCTCGTTAGGGAGGCATTTTAGAAGCCGGCTGATTAGGATGATATTACAGTTGAATCAAGGGTTTTTTTCGGGAGTGCTATGGCTATATGTCCGATTGTACATACTTAAAAAAGAAAAGTTGACTGGCAAATATCCTCTGCCTCAACATTGTATGCTATTTTATTTCCATGTTGGGGTAATGATATGATTAGCAAAGCTAGGCGTTTTGATCGAGGCGATTAATATGAATATATCTTCCATGTGCAGCTCATGCATTAGTTGTTAATTTGATTAATTACATTTTTGCGAAATATTTGTTTTTTGCAAAAGCAGAAGTTTTGATGTGGGTATCTGTTAGGAAAGGCAATTAACATGAAGAGAGGGTCAGTTGAGGGTAGGCAGTTAGAATACATAGAATTTGTTGTTAATTACTTAATTACAAGGTTGGTTTTACTTAATCATCTCCTAACCTTCAATCATTCTTTCGGGTTTTCGCAATAAATTTATCTGTTTAAACCCATTACTTAAGCTGGCATTCGGTTTGCAGTTTTCTGCAAATCTGTATTGTATTGAATTAGGATTTTTCTGTCAAGTGGTGTATGAATGGGGGAAGGTACAGATTTGAGAGTGACCATGGATCAAAACCAAGAACAAGACAAGGGAAATCTCCATAGACCTGGCATTGATGCTATGCTAATGGCTCCCAAAATGCCCAAGGCAGTGACGACAGTCTCTGCGGCTGAGAGAGAGAATCTCAGGCGGCCTCGGGGGAGGCCAGCAGGCTCCAAAAACAAGCCGAAACCGCCCATTATCGTCACTCGTGACAGTGCTAATGCACTAAGGGCTCATGCAATGGAGGTGAGTTCAGGTTGTGATGTAAATGAGAGTTTAGCTAATTTTGCAAGGAGAAAACAGCGTGGCATTTGTGTACTTAGCGGGAGCGGGTGTGTAACCAATGTTACACTCAGGCAACCGGCTTCATCCGGAGCAATTGTGACACTACATGGCCGGTACGAGATTCTGTCATTGCTTGGATCAATTCTGCCCCCTCCAGCCCCTCCTGGGATTACAGGGCTAACCATTTACCTAGCTGGGGCTCAGGGGCAGGTTGTTGGTGGAGGTGTAGTTGGTGCACTCATTGCTTCCGGTCCTGTTGTGATCATGGCTGCATCTTTCATGAATGCCACCTTCGATCGTCTGCCATTGGAAGATGATGATGTTGCAGCTGCTATGCAGAATCAGTATCACCAGAATGGTAGGCACCATGCCCTTGACATATCAGATTTGTATGGGATGCCACAGAACTTGATCACCAATGGCACTATGCCTCCTGAGATTTACTCCTGGGCACCGGGACGAAACATGTCAAAAACCTAACCTGATTAGCAAGAAATTCTTTGGAGATACTCAATTCATCCTCCAAATTATCATCATTTAATTTATTAAGCTTTTTTCCATAGCAGTATCTTTCACAGCCTCAGTTGCTGATCCATATGGTATTATTGGTGCTGCTATTTTTCCTTCTGTATTACTTATCAACCAAGCAAATGTTGTTGAAATACAAAAATGTGATTTTAAAAATGTCTACCTTCTATAGCATTAATCTCAACTCCTTTAATACAGAATATATCTCCTTTGCTTGAGGGTGTAGCCTTCCACCAGAAACAAACTCATGAACTTCACCATTAATTTCAATTAGACTACACCCTGGCTCTTTCTCTAATTGCTTCTCTTTCATTACAACTCTTTGCTTAATTGCTTCCTCAAATTGCCTACTTGCAGCATAAACATTAGACATTAGTACATATCCAGAGCTTTCTGATGGATCGAGTTCAACAACACGATTAGCTGCCCTTTGTGCCATCTCAATATTCCCATGCTTCCTGCAAGCTGAGAGCAATGAACTCCATATTATGACATCTTCATCGATGGGCATATTTCTAATTAGCTGCTCTGCCTCTTCCAGCAGTCCGGCATTACCTAACACATCAACCATGCAACTATAGTGCTTAATGGTTGGTTTGATTCTGTATTTTTCTGTCATCAATGAGAAATAGTATTTTGCCTTATCCACCATGCCTGCATGATTACAGGCCATTAGGACACCGATGAAACTGACATAATCCGGTTTGAGACTCGAAGATTCGAGCTTAGAAAACAATTGAATTGCTTCTTCTTCACATCCATTTGTAGCTAGGCCTAATATCATTGAATTCCAACATGATAACCCTTCCTTGGGAGATGATGTAAAAACTTGCAGGGCCTTTTCAATGTTGCCACACTTGCAATACATGTCTATAATTGCAGTAACCACAATGCAATTCAACTCAAAATTTTGCTTTACTATATAATCATGGATCCATTTCCCTTGTGTAATTGCTCCCAAGCAAGCACAAGCATTTAGCAAGCTCACCATTGTAAACTCACTAGGCCTAATTCTCACTTCTTGCATTTCTTGAAAAAGCTCCAAGGCTTCTGAAAACTTACCATTCCTAACATAACCACTAATCATAGAATTCCATGAAACAGTGTTTCTTGACACCATTTTATCAAACAGTCTCCTAGACTCATCAATCTCTCCACATTTAGCAAGACCAATAACCATTGAATTCCATGCAACAATGTCAAATTCCATATCATCATCTTCATAAAAAATTTGCCAAGCTTCACCTAATAGGCCACAATTTGCATACATATAAATCACAGTATTTCTAATAAACTGATCATAGTCAAGGCCCTGCTTTATAACTCTGCCATGAAGCTGTTTCCCATAACAGGCTAGACCAAGTTGAGCATAGGCTTTAAACACTGAAGGATAAGTAAGCCTTTCTGGTTCTATAGAGGAATTCACTAACATGTCAATGAAAAGGGAAAATGCAATTTGTGGATTAGAACTTTGACAGAAGCCTCTAATGATAGTATTCCAAGTGAAGAGATTAGGGTTTTTGATTTGTGTAAAGACCAAGTAAGCATAGTTGATGTCACCTGCAGGAGATGCACAGAAGGCCAGGACACGGCTAGCTGCAATGGTGTCATGGACTAGGCCGGTTTTGATGAGTTGGGCATGAATCTTTTTGAGGTCTCTCATGTTGGTGCAGCTTTTTTCCAGCAGAGAAAGACATGGTTGTTCTGATATGAATTTGGTAATGGAAGAAGTTGAAGATGGTGTTAGGGAGCAGAAACATTGTAGCATCACTTTCTATGGTTCTTGTTTTCTGGTCCTTCCAATGTGTTATCCACTTCTAAAATGGGGTAGCTAAAAGCAGTAGAGTGGGGGAATAGTAAGAACCCGTGCCTATGAATTGGGCCGGGCTTATTTGTCTTATTAAATCTATTGTTCGAGTGTAACTTTGCACACTACGAGTCTCTTATGGTCTGTTGATAGAACGTTGAACTTAATTTTAGCGATTAATGCTTCAAATCCAAGCAAGTGAACTACTTATATATCAGAAAGAGTTAAACTCTCATCCATTTAAAGATTCAAGCAGAAAAATGTCTAAGAGACAAAGATCGAGTGTTGAATTAAGGAGTAAACAAACAAGAGGGGATAGTGAATTGTTATGGTAACAGCTGTTTCTGTTGGTTTGTTTCTTGTCTTGTTTTCTTAAGTGGGAAAAACAGCGGATTTTTGGGCTTTACTTGCTCAATCTTTGCTTTCACTTCAAAGTTGTGGATTGCCTGTTTCTTTTCTAGAAATCTTAGAGAGTGACCTCCCACTCACCAAATGTCAAAAAGAAAGCCAAATGTATGGCACAAATAGTGAAAACACTTCCAAAAGGATTTATGAACCAACAGTTGCATCATTATGGATATGCACATTACATTACATTAACTATAATGTCAATTTTTTTTTGGTAATGCCGTAGACATGGTAATTCGTGTTTCGTGTCGTGTTTACATAGGGTATAAACACATATTAGGTCTGACACGAACCACGAAATCCAAACACGAACACGAGACCTGTTTATAAACGTGTACACGGGACACGACACGACATGACACGATTAAGCCGTGTAATAGGTCTTGACACGACACGACACGTTTGACACGATACAATCTTTCAAATATTTCAATTAACTAAATTATATATATATATATATTATATATATAATTAAAGATAATTTAATATATTTTTTTTATAATAATTATTTGGGTATATTAGAAATTCAAAATATAAGTTATTTAAGGTTTTAATTAGGCGTGTCTAACTGTCGTGTAACGGGTTTTTCGTGTCATCGTGTTAACCCGTTAATTAAAGCGTGTCACTCGTGTCTTAAACGTGTTAATCGTGTCTTGACACGATTACGACACGAAACACGATAATCTTAATCGTGTCCGACACGATTCAGACACGAGACACGATAAGCCAAACACGAACACGGCTAAACATATCTCGTGTCGACCCGTGTCGTATCGTGTCAGTACACGAATTGCCAGGTATACTTTAATGTCAAATTGACATCCAAGTTTTATAAGTTTATATAGTACTAACGAAAATGATTGTTCTATATAATAATTTCAATTTGTAAAGCTAAAGAAATGGTGGTATTTTTATCAATTTCTTATGTGGAAAATGGAGATTCATCCATAATCTATAAAAAGTAAATAAAGAAAAGGAGAATGACCATACCAAACTTTTTTGGTTTAATCAAAATATTTGATTTTTTTTTGTGAAAAAAATATTTGATTTTTATTGATTTGAGACTAATTTCTTTCGAGCAGAAAAGGTAAAGGTTAAAATTCTTCTAATAAATACACTTCTGATGAATCAAAAGTTGTATTCTCACTTTTATTGAAATTGAGAGTAAAGAAAAAAAAATGCCCTTATTATCAGGTCAATACCAAGTTAACAACTATAATGGTATTATCATTTAACATGTCAAACAATTTTTTCTTTTTCCATCTAATAATTATTTAATACTAAAGATATCTAACCTTGGATTCCATTATGTTCCCAACATGTCTCATTGTTTATTTGTTGGTCTTGGGATATAATTGTCTTGCAATCTTTGTTTATAGCAATTCGCATAGAAATTTCAAGTTCAACGGTAAGTAAGACTTTTAGCTCTCTCATATACCCAATAATCTTTCTTTCTTTCTTTCTTTCCCTTCTAGCCTATTCCTACATAGTTAGCTAGAAATATATATTTTTATCAAAAGAAAAATGCATGCCCTCTAAAACAATGCTTAGTTTAATCCCATTGTGACTCATGTATAACAAAGTTAAAGGCGATTTTGAGATTATGGGCCAAAGATTCAAGATCTTGGTCACATGACAAAGGAAAAAGTGTATTTTGAGATGGGTATTAGGAAATAATTAAAATACGATAATTATTGGACTTGGGCAAATTTTATAAATTTTGTTGTCTCCATCAAGCACATTCTTCATTTTCTTTTCTAAAAAATAATAATCTTTATATGGAGGATTTACAATCAAGAAGTGGGTTAATGTGAGGTTTAAAATAAAGGGAAGTAGGAGAATATTACTTAAATACATAGGGTATCCAATTGGTCAAAAGTGCATGTCCAATGGATAGAATTTTGGACGGTCCACTTTGAGAATAATTCTCACCAATAATCTAGTTTCTTCATTACCCTATGGCCCTTCATCCATTAATTTGAATTAATATGTAATACTAATCATATTGTTAATTATATATCAAAGGCTAGCTAGCTAGTTCACATTAGCTTTTGTTTTACAATAATTATCATCCTAGAAAGGAAAATGCTTAATACACCCCATGTATTATTGAGAATATATACCGCCAATTATACTCATAATATAGGACTTAGAACTTGCTTAAGGGATTTTTGTTTTAATTCCAAGTCATAATTAATTTCTTTTGCTAAAGGGAGACCCTTCTTGGTAGCTTGAAATTCAAAAACACTATTAGTAGATATAAATCAAAGATTGAAAACCAATAAAAATCATATTTTGTGTTTACAAAAAAATCTCCATGACTTCTCTCTAGGAAGATCATGATTAAGATAAAAAAAAGAACCTTTTGTCATGTTTTATCTTATATTTCCCCCATCAAATCTGTTGTTATTAATGTCTTTTAGGAGTTATGATTGGTTAGTCCATGAGAAAACATCCTTTGCTAAAAATGGGACCTCCCTCATAATAATCCCCTGTTTTTCCCTCTAAATCTAATCCCCTGTTTTCCCCTGTTTTATAAGTAGAAGTTTAACTAGAGCTTTCGTTACTAAGTTGATTATAATAGGAAGTTTGGTCTTTCTTATTTTGGTTTAGGATAAACAATGGGAAAGCAGATAAAGTTGGCTTGACCTTGTAAATGTCTTCTCAAGGCTTCACAAAACATGGAATCATTATCTGCTCTCAGCCATGTTGAAATTTTTAAATGAAAAGAAGAAAAAAAATTGACAGGAAATTGTTACCAAAAAGAATAAGAAGAATAAAGTGTATTACTAAAAAAGAAAGACAATTCTGCTTTGCTTATGCAGTTGGTAGTCACACTCATCACAACAACCCAACCACAACACCAAAAGACTTCATCAAAACTCAATCCCAAAGTTCCCAAAACCCACAAACATACACAAAGAACAAAAATAAAAAAAGGAAGAGGAAACAAAAACAGACAGAGAAAGAGAACTTGATTATCCTTTTTTTAGTAATTTGGGTATATCTCAAAGGAAATCTCATATATTGGGAAGCTTTGAGCTTTCTTTCCCTTTTCTCCCTTTCCTTTCTATTGCTATGGCTTCAGGTGGCAAGTGGCAACTCATCTGACTGAGCTCTGCCATATGATTTGGTGGTAGAGTGAACTGTTAGTTTCAATGACTAAGATTGATCTCAGCAGTCTCAAATACAAACTAAGGCTCCCCAAATTAATCTAATCAATATGAATTTCAAGTTTCATTTCCATTTTGCTATATACAAGCTTTGTTCAAATAGAGTGGCCTTAATAACTTGTATTAGTACAATATTATTATATGGAAATACATGGGTCATGGGGCACAATGTCTTGGCAAAAGACAAGTATTCTATAAGGCTTTCATGATTTTAATATATAGTCTTATAAAACAGTGGAAAGGAGACAAAGTAGGGCATAATTTTTTTAAAGATATACAAAATAAAAGTGAAAGGCAAAAAAAATGCAAACATCACCACCATCATTACCATCATCACTTACCAGCCCACATAGGCACATACCAAACCTAAATTCCAAAAACAATTCTCTCTCTTTTGCTCCTTTTTTCAACCTTCCTTCTCACCTTTTCCCTCCTTTTTGCCACCTTCTCTCTTTGCTTGCTTGGCCCTTCCCTTCTCCTCCTCTCATCCCATGTCTCCTTTCACAAGTCTCTCTTTGCTTTCTTTCTCTCTCTCACCCTCACAAGAGCTTCACTTATCTTTCAAAATACTACTACTACTATATATTTATATAGTATTTTCATTTACTTGGCAAAGGGGTCCAAATTCTTCTTCTTTTCTTCAAGATCATTAATACTTCTCTAGTTTATCATATCCCTTGCTTTTCTTTGGCCCAACAACAGCAGAAAAGAAAAGGAAACTATTGAAGAAGTGGGTTTTGAAGAAGAATCAAGAGGCTATAAGGGTTTTATAGATATGATGGATAGAAGGGAAAGTTTCACTATACTATTCCTCCTATTCTGCCTCTTACTCTGTCCAGGTGACTCTGTTTTTCGGCTTTTCCTTTTTATGTTCTTGGTTTATCATTCTGGTCTTTACTTCTTCTTCTGCTGGATTTCATGAGGTTTCCTCCAACTGTATTCCATATTATTTACTCTGTTTTTCTAATTTTCTATGCATGATTTGACATGTTAACATGTTCACATTCATATTTCAAACACTATGACTTTAAAATTATGGTAGTTCCTCCCAGCTGTGAATTTGTCATTTCAAATTCAATGATGCAGTTATGTTGTTCTCTGTTTTATTCTCTGAGAATTCAAACTTTTGTTGCTTTTCTTAACATGGTGGACATGGAATTTTTCATTGCTTTTCCATGTGGGCAATGCCTCTCTTTTTCAAAATCAGCACTGTTCATTTTTTTTTTAGATGAAAGTCTTTTCCAATTAGGATAAACAGTACTCTACCACTTATTGCTTGTTCATTCAAAAATTTAATCATTTGTTCTTCAACTTTGAACATTTCCCATTTTTTTTTTTTCTTTTTTGTCATAAATTATTGCATACAAAAAACAATCAAATCTTTGCCTTCTTGTCTGCCTAATTAAGCTGTTTCTTTAGTTTACTAAATTATTTAGTAGTCTTCATTTTAATAGTGTTTTTTGGCATAAAATATATAGTAACTAATAGCTAAGTTTTCTTTAATCATGATTAGGTACAAGTGATACAAGGAAGGTTGATATATCAACTGACCAAAAGGACATTACCACTCCAATAACAACCGTTCCTACTATAACTCCAAGCATTCCTACTTCATCCAATCCGGTATTGAACCCTAATTCGAACCCGGATTCGTCATCTCCGGTGACCATGACACCGATGACAGTTCCGACGACGATGACAACCCCGGTATCCTCAGGGGGCAGTTGGTGTGTGGCTAGCCAAAGTGCATCACAAACTGCATTGCAAGTTGCTCTAGACTATGCATGTGGGTATGGTGGGGCAGATTGTGCAGCAATTCAGCCAGGAGGTGGATGTTACAACCCCAACAGTGTTAGAAATCATGCTTCTTATGCATTCAATAGCTATTACCAGAAGAATCCAGTTCCTAGTAGCTGTAATTTTGGAGGGACTGCTGTTACTACCAACACTGATCCAAGTAAGTTTTCATATAATTTAATTCTAATCAGAGTTCTGACTATATAAAAATATTAGCAAATGACCTGGGCCTAGGTTGCCCATTTGCAATGTCAGCCCAACTCTTCTTCTTAGCATAGAAGGCTTAATGTTTAATTTTAGTCCCTCAACTATTTGTAATAGGACAAATTGACCCTTCATCTTTTATGTGGCACAATTTGACTCTCAAACTTTAGTTTTATGGACATATTAGTCTGAACTGGTCATTGTGATTAACAATATGCTAACATGGGTTGTGGCCAAATTTTTTACATCAAATTGTCCAAAAATCAAAGTTTGAAGGCGAAATTGTCTCAAATAAAAGATGCATAGCCAATTTATCTCCGATGTGATAATTGAGGGACTAAAATGGGCATTAAGCCAAAATAGAAATACTCCCCCAATACTACCATCATATATTCATATTGGTCCCAACTCCTAACTTTTACAAGGTCTGATTAATGCCATCAGGGTGCCTTTTCCAGTAATAAAAATAATGTTGCTCCTTACAAGTAGGTCTATGATAAGCAGAGACCTTTATTAGCTCTCCCAACAGCCTTTTGTATCAGTATGTTTGAGAAAGAGACTAGCTAGAGGCCCATATTCAATGGTAGGTGCATATGTATACCTGTTTGAAGAATTAATCCATTCAAAAACTTTATTCTTAAAAGAAAAAGAAACTGGATTGCTATTTACCGCCCCCCTTTTACTAAATATCGCCCCCCCTTTTTACACTTTTGCCATTTGTCATATTTTGAATTTTCTAACAACTTCTTCAAACTCTCAACCTTCAAACCCTAAACTTAATTTCTAACAACTTCTTCAAACTTCATTTTTAACAAATCTTCAAATTCATTTTCCTTCATTTTAATCATAAACTAATTAAATACTAATTAATAATAAACTAATTAGATACTAATTAAACATAAACTAATAAACTAAGTAATTTTAATTAACTAATTAAAACTAATCATAAACTAATTAATATTAAAAAAATTAAAAAAAAACAAAGAAAATGGCCAAGCCGCCCGGTTTGGGTGGCTCAGCCATTTCTTGTTTTTTTTAAAAAAAAAATTTTTAAAATATTTTGTACATCAACCCACGTTATCGTCCATTTCCGGAGTTCTCGGCTTGTTTCACGTTAGTAATTAACATGTTTTTGGAGATTTCAGAGGATTTGAAATATTACAAAATGGAGAAAAGGGCAAAAATGTCAAAAATTATAAAAAGGGGACGGTATTTAACAAAATGGGGGCGGTAAATAGCAAACCCCAAAAGAAATCAGGTTATACTTTGAAGTC
>AWWV01004946.1:0-18522 GCA_001974805.1 Corchorus capsularis | reverse complement strand
AAGAGATAATTAAGAAAGTCAAGGTAAGCAAAGTCAAGGTCCCATAGTTGGGCAAATTAAGAAGGGTAAAAATCTTAAATTCAGGGTAATTAAGAAAAGAAAGTACAAGTACAGTCAAGGTCCTAAGTTGGACAATTAAGAAGAGTAAAGTAGTCCAGGTCCTAATTTGGATAGTCAAACATAGTTAAAGTTAATCCAGGGCGATTAAGAAAGTCAAACATAGTTAAAGTTGTAATCCAGGGTGATTAAGAAAAGTCAAACATAGTTGAAGTTGTAATCCATGGTAATTAAGAAAAGCAAACATAGTCCTAATTCAAGGAAATTAAGTAAAAGCAGTTAAAGAACTTTTGAAAGACTTAATTCATGTTAATTAAGTAAAAACATCAGAACACAGGCTTAATTTCAAGAAAGGAAATTAGGTAAAAAAGACAAAGGGGATTAGGCAAAGTTAGACTGATAGAAGACTGAAATTAGACTGATAGAAGACTGAAATTAGACTGATAGAAGACTGATATTAGACTGAAAAAAGACTGATATTAGACTGAAATTAGACTGATATAAGACTGATATTAAATTGAAATCAGACTGAAAGAATGCTGAAAGAAGACTGAAAGAAGACTGGCTTAGTTTCAAGGAAACTAGGTAAAGAAAAGACTGGCTTAGTTTCAAGGAAACTAGGTAAAGAAAAGACTGGCTTAGTTTCAAGGAAACTAGGTAAAGAATAGACTGACTTAATTTCAAGGAAATTAAGTAAAGAAAAGACTGGCTTAGTTTCAAGGAAACTAGGTAAAGAAAAGACTGGCTTAGTTTCAAGGAAAATAGGAAAAGAATAGACTGGCTTAATTTCAAGGAAATTAAGTAACAAAAAAAAAAGAACTGGCTTAGTTTCAAGTAAACTAGGTAAAGAAAAGACTGGCTTAATTTCAAGGAAATTAAGTAAAGAATAAGACTGGCTTAATTTCAAGGAAATTAGGTAAAGAAAAGACTTGCTTAATTTCAAGGAAATTAAGTAAAAAGACACAGGCTTAATTTCAAGAAAGGAAATTAAGTAAAATAAAGAACTTAATTCAGCGTAATTAAGTGAAGTCAATAAAAGACTTAATTCAGGGTAATTAAGTAGAATAAATAACTTAATTCAAGATAATTAAGTGAAATCAATAAAGAACTTAATCTAAAAAGGGATTAAGCAAAACAATAAAAGGGCTTGATTTATAAAAATTAAGTCAATAAAGGGAAGGAAATAATGAATTGGCTTAATCTAAATAAAATTAAGTCAAAATAAAGGCAATAGTAAATCGGTCTAATCCAGATAATTAAGTAAAAAACGCAAGTAAGAATTTAGTATAAAACGAAGAGCTAATTACGGCAAAGTATAAATTAGGGCATGAAAGATTAAGGCTTAAGAGGGGAATTAACCAACTATAGAAACCCGTAGTTAGTCCTAGACCAGTCAGTGCCGTCGTTTCGACGGGCATCGTGGGGTGCTAATCCTTCCCCACGCGTACCCGACTCCCGAACCATAGACTCTGGTTAAGCAGACCTTATTAGGTTTAGTATTACCTTCAAGCTAAGGTTAATATTAGACTTAATAATCGGATAAGGTGGCTAATCACACCTAGGTAAAAAAGATTAGTAGCGACTCCCATAAGAACCCGTAAGTATCCAAAAGGGTAATTCGCCCCCGCTCGCAAACGTTGCGACAATGGGGAGGCTCCTGGACAGATTGCGAATTTCAGCAGAAAAATCCTATTTGCAGTGGGCTTTACTCCATATTCTTCCTTAGATTATTTCCTACCTTTATTGGGCTTAATGGGTCCAAATTTGTCCTAGACTCCTAGTCCCTTTATTAGTTGGATTATTTTATTTTAACTTTTCCTTAACTAATTAGGAATTAATTGGTTGCCCTATATAAAGGCACCTTAGGATAGAAATCGATGGATAGCTTTCTTTTTGGCAGATTGGGAGGCGCTGATTTCTTGGTTATTTAGCAACGATTTCTTCTTCTTCCTCTTGAATAGAAGACTCAAAAATTGGTTCTTTCTCTTCTTCTTATGTCTTTGGGTTTTATTAATACTTGTGTTTTTATTCCCAATAACATGAGTAGCTAATTTTCTTGTTTCCAATTCCTTGCTTAAACTAATGGATTGATTTGTGAGAATTGTTCTTAAATTGAATATTCATCTTAGTATTCTATAATTCCGGATTTATTTTTATGCTTTTATAATTCTTGTTAATTTGGGTGGCAAACTTATTAATTAGGATTATAAATCTATTGCTAGTTGGAATTCTATACCGTTTGGTTAGGTTTCACATGGTAGTAACTAGTGAATGGGAGGGGTTATCGAAAGATAGCTGGAACTCACTAGGGAATTATGGATGCAAATTGAATGCTCGCCCGTTTGGGAAGTGTTATTTGTGAAGGCTAAAATTCACTATACTTAATGTTGTTGAACCTTGAATTCTTTGTGCATTTGCCATAAGGTTAGGACCTCAATTAGGCTAGTTAATAGTGTTCGCTTTAATTAGTATTGTGGTGAATTCATGGGATTGATTAGCGTTCGTTGTCAATCTACGTCTTCTATTTTGTTGAATAAGTTAACTTCTTTTGTTTCAATGATCAGGTCAACCTAATTAGTCAAGCTTGGGATTGAAATTCTTCTCATAATTATCTTTCTTCTATTTTAATTACTTGCAATTTAGTTTAATTAATTCAATTTTAGTTCATAGTTTATTTTTAATTAATCAAAACCCCCCTGATTTATTTTGTTGCTTAGAAAGTAGTTAGTGAACAACTCCCTAAGGATCGACCTAGACTTGCCTTATCTATAGGAAGGTTTAGTAATTTATTTTTGGTGGTAAACGACACCCATTAAATTTTAGTGCCGTTGCCGGGGACTTGGCCATGGCTGGGTCGCGCACGGATCGCGACTGGCCATGGTGTGGGTCGCGCGCAACCCGCGACCGGCACCATGGCTGGTCGTGATCCGCGTGCGACTCGCCATGGCTCGGGTTGCGACCGGATCGCGAGCAGGCCATGGATGGGTCACGACCGGATCGCGACTGACCATGGTGTGGGTCGCGCGCGACCCGCGCCCGTGCGCGACCGACACCATGGCCGGTCGCGATCCGCGCGTGCGACCCGCCATTGCTCGGGACCATGGCTGGTCGCGATCCGGTTGCGACCCAGCCATGTCGCGACCGGTTTTTTTTTTTTTTACTTCTTTAAAGTTTTTTTTTCTTTTAAGATTTTCCTTTAATTTCCTTTTGTCATTTAATAAAATCTTTATTCATGAGTCTTGATGTTGTTTTACTTGAATGATTGAGATTTGAAAATTTGAAGGTTGAGAGAATTTGAGAGAATTGAAAATTTTAAAATTTAAAGAAAAAGTCAAAATAGTCCAAAGAGGGGACGGTATCTAATAAAAAGGGACAGTATTTAGTAATTCCCATTTTAAACGATCCATTAATCAGAAAAAAGAGCCCACTAGGCACTAGCCCAAAGCCAGACAGAAAAGTAGAAATTTCAAGACAAATTTATTGTTGAAAACTAAAAGGGTATATAACAGAAAAATCAATCCATTTTCAATACACTTAATTGGCAATATTTTAATCATTATATTATTGGAGTAATTATCTAAAGCCATTATATTATATATAGGTCTTTTTTAAGTTCCTATTACACCTTATAGGTGTTTTTTTTTTTTTAAGTTCCTATTTTACACCTTATGGGTGATTCTCCCTATAAAATTTCAATATTGAATATTGATATACTATATAGTATAGCTGAATGAAAACGCACTCAATACTAGACCAAATTTGAAGCTAAAAGGGGAGACCCCTTCAGAATTCATTGCAGCAAGCAAGTCAATAACAAGTCTGAAAACCACACATACATAATACATAATACACGCCAAGAAGAGACAGAGTTAAATACTAATTCTCAAAGTTATGAGGTGAATTCTACATTCTCATAGTCACCCGTGATAATCATACTTAGGATTGATCACAACCCTCCTGAATAGAAAGAGGCATATTTAAGAATGCGATAATGTGCCTTGATGGATCATCACATGAACTACCATAAACTGTTCCATTAACTTTCTTCCCACAATCAGGTTGAATGCAGGAACCGCCGGTTGCAAAATTAGCACCATGCCTGAAATTTGTCCCTGTTGAGTCAAGGTAGGCGCTCAGGTATGGTAAACCCAAACGCTCAGCTGCATATAATAATAAAATAATTGAAAAAGAAATGTTATAACTGATCATTCAATAATGGTAATTGCAGTCTTATGGCACTCACAAAGTTATATATTGCTGGAAACCTGCAGCTCCGCAAACTGCTGCCACCACTAACTCTAACTGGCATCAGTCTTATGGCCAGCCATGAGCACATGAGGCCATGTCTAATATGTCGTCAAAGAGTATCTGGATTACACTACTTTCCCTTCGTAACCTGTGAAATGGGTTTAATTTACTACTATAGTATTATATTATAGTATTTGTTTGATTATTTAAATGTCTGGGCAAAAGGTTCAGAGTATCCATAGTTCGTGCCTCAGTCATCTGGAGAATTTAATGCGATATGAAAAGACCAAGATAGTTCACTTTACATCATGGACGATGTAATGTAAAACAGAGCCGCAAAGGCAAAAACCTTTCGAGCACCTCAGAAAATTATGAGTCAGTTTTGAAGAAAAAGGAAACAAATTTGGCTCTGTTTTACTCTTCTTTTTCCTTCTGCACTACATGACGCGAATGCCATGCCCAGAAAAGGTTCCTCTGACTCTGAGGCCAGATTTTGATTATCTATATAGACTTATTAATAAAAGTGCTTCATAATAACTAGTTAAAGTAGAGCAGAAGCAGAGAGATTAATAGGAACGAACTGTCTTCAAGATATAGCCTAGCCTATTACCCTGCTTAGGCGAAAACTTCTTTACATCCAAAATTTAAAGTGAGACATTAAACTAAATAAAAATATTGTCAAAATGTGGAGTACTATGCAATAATTGAGCAACCTCCCGGTACAACCTGACTTTTTACATATATAATATAAATAATATTTTCAAGACGAGATAGATCTCCCTAGGATCCTGACGGTTCCTATCAATAACCATAAGATAGCACATAAAGCACCTAAAATAGATAACAAAAAGAATCCCCTATTCCCACCTGTCCTCCTTGGTGTTGCAGCACTAGTCACTGCAGAAGCATCAGCATATCTAGCATTCAATCTCAACCTACTTAAGCTAGACATGCGCTCGAAAGCCCGATTCACCAAAGGACTCTCCGAAGCAGAAGCAGGAGTTGTAGGTATTGACTCCACAAATGACCACATAGCAGAACCCAACCGGCTTGCACCATCATCTTTTTTGTCACCTTGACCTTGATTGTTACCATTGAATACCACACCTAAACATTACCAAAAACAACCAAAAAATAAGCACAAGTTTAAAGTTCTGGCAGTATTCAACGAGTTACTGTTCCCATGACAGGATGTGAGTAGAATATTAGCATTCTAATGATCTCTACTTATATTAACAACAAGTAAAATACTTGTGCATGTGTATCAGAAGAGCTCTTGAAGCAGGCTCAAATTCCCCTTTTTTTCAAAGGCATTTTGCCATTTCGACTTTGGCATGTCTAGCAAACCACCCATCTGATCAAGAGCTCTGACAGGATGGGCTAAGAAAGCAACTTTGTTCAAAAACAAAGCATAGCTCAGTGAGTGCAAGATAAGTTCACAATTAAAGTCAAATTGATATCCACACTTGCTCTACCTGAAGTTGGCGAGGCATTCCCAAGATTTGATCCTGGAGTAAAGATATCACTGCTCTGATCATGTGTCCAAAGAGGACTACTAGTCTGATCCATCTGAAGCTGTTGATTCAGCTCATTTTCATCAGGCTGAAACTGCAACTCCTGATTCACCTGGTCCACAGTTAAAAGGGGTATAAAATGCTGATCCATCATGTTTATATTTGAACGCGATTGAGATTGATAACCCACCTGATTTAACATAGCATCCTCAAAGGTATTATATTGAAATTGCAACTGCTGATTGCCCCCGAATGAATTCAATTGAGGCTGCAACTGCTGATAAACTCCAAAGGCATTTGATTGGGGCTGCAATTGCTGATCCATATAATTGATATTGGATTGGGGTTGCAATTGCTGACCCATCACATTTACATTAGATTGGAAATGCAGCTGCTGATCCAACAAGCTTCTATTTGATTGCTGTTCCCACTGGTAGTTGACCTGATCCATCATATTGTCCGCATGACTAAACAGAACAGATTCTTGATCAATAGGCCCCATGTCCTGGAGAAACATAGATGCATCATGAAACAGGTCATACTCACTTAGTCCATCCAACTCATTGAAAGGCAAGTTCTCCGCAGGTTTCTCAATTCCATAAGTCAAAGGCTCAGGACCAATGAGATCATCTATTTCCAAGAAATCCTCCTCAGACACGTGAGGTAGCTGTTCGAAGTGGTCAGCAACAGATGTAACGTCAGGTGCCTCCGGTGACAGCAATTTCGAAGTAGGTGACTGGGACAATTCAAAGCTTGCTTGATCTTTAAAAACCCTAACTGGCTCAGGACAGAGAACATTCCTTGGGGATGGGTCCACCAAAGTACTCTGTGTCTCTTCTTCACCAACAACTTGAGGCAACAGATAGCCAAGTTGTGGTTGAGGCTCTGGAATTGCAGGTTCATCACCTAATTGTCTCATAAACTCCTCAATATCATTTAATGGAGACTCAACAGGACCATTTGCTTTTACATTTTTGTCAGGAACAGCCTCATTATGCAGCTTTGCAGGAGGGGTGACTGTAACAGTGTTACTAACATAATCCTCGTCAGCCCACTCTTCTTCTTTAAAAGGTGCCCCATACTGCTCACCATTTTTTGGGCCAGGTCCACTTTTTTTGTACAATTTGTAGAGAGCATAATAGTCCTGAAATCAAAAAGAGAAACCTAGAGTCAACAAACAGCATATGTACAGGAAGAACTTCTCAGGAAACTTCAGCAGTACATACCTTTATGTTCTGACACCTGTTGAGTTCCTCTTCATCAAGAGTATACTCGTGCATCACCCAATCAGTTCGCTCGCCATTAGGTGCACGCCCTCTGTAGAAAACTAAAGTTTTCTTCACACCAACTGTACGAGAATTACATGTAACAGTGCGATCCTTTCCTGTTGCCTTCCAATACCCATGTCTGGTTCCCCTGTTTGACCTTCCACCATTAGGATATTTCCTGTCTCTTGGACTGAAAAAGAACCACTGCCTATCCCCAGTCCTCAGTACTGATTGTTCTGTACAATAATTCGTTAATTAGAAAACAGATAACCTAACCAAATAAAACAAAGTGAAAAGCTACAAACCAAAAAACCATGATGCTAAAATTTTTCAAATGAACAATTAATCTGATATGTGGACATCAAGAACCTAAAATGGGAACAAACACAAACCAGTCTTTGTTCTATTGAATCATTGAGATATTTGAAAAACTTCATGATTGATCTCCCTACACCAGTTTTTCACAGACCATATAAATCCAATGTTAAAGGTAAAGATTAGTTTTCAGAGAAACAAACGTTCCAACATATATAGATGACTCAAGTAACCAAGTGAATATCAGTAAATCATACACAACAGTTTTATCCCCACCAAATGTCATCCAATCAATTTTTGCACCAAGGAATTCCATCATAATAATCAGCAAATTACCAAAGGGGAAAAACAGCAGTCCAATTACTGCTGTGGAAATAAAAGTCAACGCAACCCAAGTATATTCTAAAATTAGTAAGAGAGAATATTTCACATAAAACATCAATTTCCAAAAGGAAAAAGAAATAACCAGAGAATCCTAAAGAAAAGAAAATAAAAAACAGATCAAATCAAAACAAACCTTAAAACCCCAAAATAATATGCAATTTTACAATCAAAGTGAAAACAAAGTCAACGAACGAAAACGTTACCCTTGCATGTTAGAAAATAAAGCCGCCTAACATAGTATCTGTTAAACCAACAGGACTAAAAACATGTAGCAAGAAGAACCCCACATAAATAAACAATAATTAACAACCAAAAATCTATTAAAAAAAATCCAAAATTTAGAGTCACAGATAAATCAAAAAAGAAAAGAATGAAAATTTACCAGGCAACTCCTCAGGATCCCACTTGTAAACATCAATCTCCCTAATGATATCAAGCTTCAGCTTTTTATTACAGATCTTCCTCTTTAAATAATAAAGAACCAGCTCCTCATCAGTTGGGTGAAAACGAAACCCCGGTGGCCAAACTTGATCGTCACCCAAACACGAATCAGCCCTAGCCGCTACCACCGTTGCCGTTACCGTCATCCCTCTGAATAAAAACAATTCGCTTTTTGTCTTTCTTTTTGTTTTTTTTCTTTCACGATTAAATAGGCAAAAAAAACCCAGAAAACTTTCTGATCAAGGAAGCGAGAAACTGATCAAAAAATGGACTCGAAAACAAGAAATCCAATTCACATGATGCAGAATAGGAAAGAAAAAGATTAGGGCAAAAACCCTAAGAGAAGATTTGGGTTTTCTATTTTTCCTTTTTTTTTTTTGTTGTGATTTTGGGACTTTTTTTTGGAGAAGAAGAAAGAGAGTTTTAGCAGTCAAAGAAGAAAATTTGGGAGCGAAGTAAAGTGGTAGAGGGTGGGTGGACTGGGGATTTTTATACAAAAAAATTAAAACACTGGGTTTTTAAAAACCGGATTAGTTCGGACCGGTAGGTCCAAATCCCGGTCCAGCTGACTTCATAGTCCTCTTTCTACTTTTTTCGTCTACAAAATCTTAAATCCCTCAAAAAAGGGTGTAGTTACCTGTAAATTTCCTTCCTTTGAAAATTATGAACTGTGTTTGTGTATCATAATTCATAAGTGACGTACGTAGATGATTTGGCAAAATCTGTAAATAATAGTATTTACCAATATTAGTAATTCATTTTTAGAAAGAATATTTAATGCTATTATTAATATTTTTCAAAAGTTATAATATATTATTCCTTAATTTTTTTGACCTACCAAAAGTTCCAAATTAGATACTAGGAGAGTACAAAAAACTGCATTTCATCCAAAAATGTCACCCCAAAAAATTGCGTTTCATATGTCACTTCTTAGCAGAATATATATAGGTTTTTACATTTTTTTTTGGCCACATAGGTTTTTAGGTTTTTACATTCAGTAGGTTGAAATTGATCCAAACTTCTACGAAAATCTCAAAATAATGCCCGGTCTTACAAAAAGTATACTATCATTTAAGTACAAAAATATTATAGATTTTTTTCACCAAAATATTTTACATTGCTAAAAAAAATTATAGATTAAAAAAATTTGGGCTGAATAATCACTCTGGTCCTTAAATTTTGCAAATTTGGATACCGGTTCAGACAATGATTCAGCCGAAATTCAAATTTTTTTCGAATCGAGTTAGAGTAATTTACGGATAGTTTGCACCTCATTAAATCTTTATTTTTAATTACTCGATATATATGTTACATCCTCTGTTCCTTTTTAATTGTCCCTCTTTAGTCAAACAATTTCAACTTTGACCATCTTCTAAAAAAATATATATAAACCAAAATAAAATTTTAAAATTATACTCATAAACTTTGGAACACAAGCTTTTCAAAATATATTTTTTTGAAATTTTAGTTTTACATATTTTTCTTTTAACTAATGGTCAAAGTTAAAGTTGTTTGACCAAAAAATGACAATTAAAAAGGAACAGAAGGAGTATATTTTATACTAATATAAGGTAAATTACATATATATACCATGTGATTTTGAGTGAAACAAATATGACCCATAAGGTTTCAATTTTGACACTTCACTACCCTATGTTTATTTTCTGTTGTCAAATTCCTTTATGCCATTAATTTTATTTCTTTTTTCCCTCAATTCTTTTAATTTTTTTTAGCCTAACAAACATGTTTATGTTTCATCTAACTCTAAATGTATTCTCTAGGCAAGTCAAAATATATATTAGCATCTATATTTATAATTTTGATAATATATTTGTTTAAGTTCAAAACAAGCACAAGCAACTAATTATAAGAGTCGTAAACTATGTGTTGCTAAAAATTATTAAGAACATATATAATATGACATAAACTAATTTTAGTCATTTAAAAATAATCAAAAAAATTATTTTAGTAATTTTATAATTAAATTGTCAAGAATTTGGTAACAAAAAGTAAGCACGGGGTAGTGAAGTGTCAAAATTGAAACCTCAGGAATCATATTTGTTTCACTCAAAACCACAGGGTATATATATATATATATATATATATATGTAATTTACCCCTAATATATTATAATATAATATATATATAATAATAATATATAATAATAATAATAATAATAACTTAATAAGTTACAGGTAACAAATCTAATCCATCTAAGGGCTTAAAATAAAGTAAAGAAATGAATGGCCAAGATTGATCTGTCCGAACAATGACCGGACCATAACAATCCGGACCGAAGCTCCACCGGAAAAAGAAAAGAAAATATAAGAACCAATCATTTTCTTGTCTCCCGAACAAATTCCAGAGCTCAGGAGCCAAACCTCCCTTGGCTCCTACTCTGATCGACCCTTTTTAACCTTTTCCTTTTCAAATCAACCTTCTCAAGAGAATATTTATATACTACATAAGTAGATCTGAATGTCATCAGCTTCTTTGGTATTTTTTAAGAGTTCATGTTCAATCTCGACTCGATCCCACGTAAGTCCAAGAAATTCTTAATTCTTATTTCTATTTTCAAGATTTTGATGTTTGACTTTTTCCTTTTCATATTTTAATGTCAATGCAAAGTGATTACCACTTTCAGTAGTGTTTTTCAATGGAAAATTTTTTAATGTTTCTATGTAAATTTGACTCAAGGAAAATTACGCTTCTGATCTTTCTTAGTTTTCTCAATTTTGTGTTAAAGATTCCTAATTTATAGAAATAAATTTGTTAATTTCAGGGCTGAAACTATGACTGCAGCCTCAAATTCGTAAAAATTTGAAGTGGGTTAGCCAAAAATAAAAGCAGTAGACATTGTCGATCCAGAATTTGTATGCTTTGAAGGATTTGGGTAGTAGAAAAGAAAATGGTGTTTTGGGAAGGATATGTAAGTGATGAAGCAATGGGGACATTTGCCCCAATTGTTGTATATTGGTTGTATGCTGGATTTTATCAGCTGTTACCTCCTATGGATAAGTACCGTTTACATACTAGAAAAGAGGAGGAAGAGAAGAATTCTGTGCCCCTGGCTTCGGTTGTTAAAGGTGTTTTGCTTCAACAGGTTGTTCAAGCAACAGTTGCTCAATTGCTCTTTCTGGTTAGTTTTCGAATCATGCTATACTTTTTTCTTTCTTTGCTTCCCTTGCTTTTTTATCCTCATTGTAAGTATGTCAAATGTCTCTAGCAATATGGGACTAATTGCTTGGCTTCTTTTATTTGAGTGTATTACAGTAAATATTTGCACGTGGTCTCATGGTTTAGGTGCTTTCATTTCAGTGTCATAGGGGTTCATGATTTATCTTGGTACTTGAGGGAGTACATTGCAAATTTAACACTCGATACAACACCTTAAAATACAAAGGAAAATGGGCTAGTCAGTTACTAAATATCATTTCCAAAGAGGAAAAAGGAGTACAAACTTATAGTGATTTATAGCGATTGATTTTGTAAACATCATAGTATTAAATAAAAATAAAGCATAAGCCTACATTTGCAAATCATCTTATGACATGTAAGTTAACTAAATCTTGGTGGTTGTGAATTTAAATTCCTTAAAGATACCTCTGCACTGAAACTGAAGTAAAAGCAAACTCATTGCTCAATTGCTCTTGATTCAGAGCTTTCTTAGGGATGATGCTAAGAATAACAGGAAAAAATTACTGATTTTGGCAATTAGCGGTTGTGGTTCAAATGGAATCAAGCATGGGCACTGTGTCAGTTGTGGCTTTGGCAGATGAGTGAGTTGTGCGATAATAGCAATTGCTCACATTAGGTTTGATATATTCATTGGTCATTGCAGTTTATGGAATTGGTTTATTCTTTTCCCCTTTTATGACTTCTGCGAGGATAGAGTAGACATGAATTAGATTTTAAGTTTTGAATCAAGTATGAATATCTTCTTTAGTTGCTTCATTGTCACAAATAATTTTGAGGCATGAGCATGATCAATGGTGGCAATCGATAACTGATGCAACAAGACAAACTCAATAGGTTGATGATCTAGGCTTCCATCAGCATTAGCGAATTCATTGGTACATTGTTCTTCAGGCATTAGAGAAAGACCAAAATAAACCTTAGTATTGATAACCTAGTAATAGTTGCATTGTCTTATCTATGTTTGGTTAGAACTTAGAACCATTCTGATTCTGAGTGGCAAAAGAAAAAAGATGTAAAATGCCAGTTATTGCTGTCATACCTCCATTGTGCTTTGTTAATTTTTGTATGCCTTTTTGTATGTTAATGGGTTGATCTGTGTTGCTGAGAATTGACATATCAGATTCCATCCCCTTTTGTGAAGCACATGCAAGGATCATTGGTTATTTAAATGTTTTGAGGAAGTAAAATTTGTAATCGCAATGGGCTTGTGGCAGCTGATTAATACTTTTAGTTCAGGGTTGCTTCATAATCTTCCCATTGCTATGCTTTTCTATTCTTTTTCTCCCCCTGCCCCTCACCCTTAAAGATACTGGTAAGGACTGATAGTGATTTTTTTGGGTATATGGACATCTAATTTTATTGTATTCTAGTTTGAAATCTCCCATATTTCAAGACATATTTAAGACGTGCTGGATGGAATTACTATCTGATTCACAGGAAACATTATGTGATGCATGATAAATGCTCACGGCATGTTATTGCATATTTTCAGTTGAAACTTGAATGTTTCAAGTTAAAGTTTGTGTATATTGAAATCATTTTCCAAATTATTCATGGCTTGTAGCTTTCATGAAGGGCATTTGTTTAGCCAATTTTAGATTACTTTCCAGGAATCTAAGGGCACCTAACTTGCCTTCATATGTGGGAAAATACTTTCCCATGAAGGATTGTAGAGAAATTTTTTTCTCACCCCATGGAAACTACTTTCTATGGATCTTAATTGCTACTTTCCCTAGAATCACTCTCCCATGGAAAAGTATGAAACGCCTAAATATTAAGTTTCAGTATATTTCCCCATACAGTTGCTGGCATTCTTTGGACAATGCCTCACAACTTGACTATTTTCTCTTGCATACATGGTCCTATCTTTTGTCCTTGTACATTCAGCTGCCTTAGTCTCTTTTGCCTGCAAGCCAACTAAGCCGAGCTGAAACAGCCAAATCTTATTGCACTTTCTCTCTAGTGCCACTGCTCATAGAAGTGGAACCCGGAGACTTCATATACCTTCTAGTGCATGAAAAGTCAGATAGGTGGCATGTAGTTGGATTCTGTTTCATGCTTGTTCTTTCGGGATTATTGTGTCTGTAATTGTTTAGGGCAAGTTTCAGATTGTGCTTGGGTTCCTAAAATACTGGCTTGGACTGCAACTGATATCAAATGGACTCGTAGTTTATCAATCTAAGCTGAGCTTTAAATAGAAAATTTGGCTTATCACCATTATATCTTCTTCCTTTCTTCCTATAAATCTCCATAACATTATTCCAAATCACAGTTTTTCGACCCAATCACACGGTCAAAATAAGCTTTAGTTTTCTTTGAATTATGGAAAACACGGTTTCTTTCCTTGTTTTAAATTTATACTATTATGTTTCTTCTGTTCTTTATGTGTTTCTTTGTCCTAGCTGTGGAGGTTATGTCCTCTTGCTTTAGCAACCAAATTTAAATTTGTGTTGTTGAGGAGGAAATGGAGACCATTAAATTGTTGGACTATGATGTGACCATACATGTTTTTCTTCTCTGAACTTTTGCCATGTCTGTAAATTGTTTTTGCTATTGGAAATGTCTACATGGCCAAAACCTTCATATTTATTTTCAGAATCTGCAAAAAACATAAATTCAATTGAACACTTTTCTATTAAGTAGTTTTATCTCTAGTTAGTGTCTGCTAAGTGGTTGAACTGATATGACTTGGAACATAGAGGTTTCAGTTAGATAATATGGAACTTTTTATATATTAAGTGCACTTTTTTTGCCTAATTGATCTTCTTGTGTTCTTGCTGTAGCTGACATCAACTGCTGATGCATCTGGAACTACAACACAGCCATCAATTCTTGTTCAACTTGTGCAAATTATTGTTGCAATGTTTGTCATGGATACATGGCAGTATTTTGTGCACCGTTACATGCATCAAAATAAATTTTTGTACCGTCATGTCCACTCCCAACATCATAGGCTGGTTGTCCCCTACGCAATTGGGGCCCTTTACAATCACCCACTTGAGGGTCTCTTGCTTGATACTTTTGGCGGTGCCCTCTCTTTCCTTGTCTCGGGAATGACTGCACGAACAGCTGTAATTTTCTTCTGCTTTGCTGTGATTAAAACTGTGGATGACCATTGTGGGCTATGGTTGCCTGGCAATATATTCCACATTTTCTTCCAGAATAACTCTGCTTATCATGACATCCATCATCAACTCCAAGGCACAAAGTACAACTACTCTCAGCCATTTTTCCCCATTTGGGATAAGCTACTTGGGACTCACATGCCTTATGTTCTTTTAAAGCGGCCAGAAGGAGGTTTCGAGGCTAGGCTAAAAAAAGACTAGTTGCATTCTGTTGATTTGTCTTGTGTAATGTTGGCGGTGCTCACTTCACACAGGAACAATTTTTTGATGAGGTCGTGCCATTCTTGGGAAGTTGAATTAGAATCGGTTTGTTTTGAGGGTTTAAGTTCTAGGGCTCTGGGAGGAGGTCATTGGGTTATTTATTTCTATTTGCTCGACAACCTTCGGTGTGTAGTTGCAGTTAATAGCACCAACCAACACTATATGAGTTGTCTATTGTGTAGCATATTTGTTTTACATTACCCGGGATCTAGGTCTTCATGTTTGGGATGAGCTGATGAGCTATTTCAAGAGGGCTAGAATTGTTCTACAAGATGATTATATGTAATTTATGGTGCTTAACTACTGATTCCAGGTCGGTTTTATGCTTCTTAGTGCATTGGTGTCTAATTTGGTTTCTTGCTTCTCTCTTTTTCCCCTCGTCTTCAATCCTTTTGGAAGTAACTTGGTCTATTAGGGAAAATCAAAATTTGGATTGTAGGTGCCTCTTGTCAAGCCATTTTTTTTAAAGAAATGGTTGCACCTATTTGTGGATGCATGAGAATTGCCAGCTGATTAGGTAAAGTGGTTAACACTTAAGGGGGCGTTTGGTTAGGATCACCAGTGATGTTAGATCATCTAAGTTTAGAGGGGTGATCGGATCACCTCTCTGAGGGGTAATTAGGGGGTAATCAAATCATCACTCTTTAAAAAAATGTGTAATCAAACGGGGTGATCTGAGATCACCATCCAAGATTATCAACGGGTGATCCCAACCAAACTGATCTGTACAACGAACGTATTAGTTTGCAATTTGGCAATGTTTAACGTGTTTAATGAATTTTAATAGGAGAAAAAGTGAATTGAGCACTCACTGTTAGGGATTAAACTTTACATTCTTAAAATGGAGAATTTATTAGGATTGCTAGCCTTAAAACAGGAAAAAAAGTGAATCAACTGTAACTTCTTTTCTTAATCCTCATCTTCAGGAAAAGAATATCAAAGCAAAGGTTCACCAGTAATCTCTACAAGAACAAGATCCATCTTTAAATCTATGAAAACGAACTCGATCCCTCACAATGATTTCTCTTCTATATATCTTTGATATAAGCTTAATCACAAGATGACAATCTCCACATATTCTTAGATTCTTAATCACTTGAAGTCGAATTCCTTCACTCGTACTAATTAAACCAAAGGCCACTGCCAACTTCTCACTATGATAACACAACTGATTCTCCTTCTCTTCCTCCCCTATGTCATGGAGAACAAAACTAGTCTCAGCCACATAGCCTAACTCCTTTATCTTGAATCTAATCTCATCCAATTTCAAATATATCTCTTTCCATTTGGCATTGCTCTTATCATCAGTGAAAAACTTGTACCTCGTACCATCCACCTCGATGTAGCTAAAAGCAGGCACCTTCTTCACATCCCTGTTCTTCATGGCATTCCTCACCCTATCAACATCATTCCATCTGTTATTTGCTGCATAAACATTGGACAACAACACAAAATCCCCGCAATTGTTTGACCCCATTTCCACCAGGTTCCTCGAAGCAATCTCTGCCATCTCCACATCCTTGTAAATCTGGCAAGCTCCAAGCAAACTCTGCCAAAGCACCACATCAGGCAACATTGGCATAGAATTGATAATATCATAAGCTTCATTTAGCCTCCCAGCTCGGCCTAACAAATCAACCACGCTACCATAATGCTTCATATTAGGCTTCACTCCATGCCTCTCCATTGTGTAAAACAATCTCACACCCTCATCCACCAGGCCAGCATGATTACAAGCACATAGCACAGCTAAGTAAGTGATGGCATCGGGCTGCACCCCAGCTCCATCCATTTGCTTGAAAAGCTCAAGTGCTTTACATCCATAACCATTCATTGCGAAGGCCATTATCATAGTATTCCATGTAACAATGCATTTTCTACAACCCATCTTATCAAACACACCATACGCCTTATCCACAAATCCACAATTTGCATACATATCAATAACAGCATTACAAACTTGTACGTTGAAATCCAACTTTTCATTCCTTATAAATTCATGAATCCTTTCACCTTGTTTGAAATCACCAATGCGTGAGCAAGCTGAAAGAGCACCTAGGACAGAAACCTCATTAGGCTTAAACCCTTCAACTTCCATTCTCCTGAACATATCCAATGCTTGGCTCACTTGGTTCCCTTGAGCCAACCCCAAAATCAAGGAATTCCAAGTGGCTATGTCCCTTTGTGGCATTTCATCAAACACTTTCCTTGCATAACCCAGATCACCAACTTTTGCGTACACGTCCAGCAAAGTAGTTCCTAACAAAGCATCCGCCATGAACCCATAACGCACAATGTTGGCATGAAGCTGAAGAGCTTCAGTAACAGCCAATACACGTGCGCAAGCTTTGAGAGTGAAAGAGCAGGTGAGGGCATCCACTCGAAAAGACCCACGTTGCATGGTTCTGTACCATGCGAAGGCGGTGGAGGGTTGGGGGCTTTTGATGAGGCCACGGATAATGGCATTGAAGTCATTGGTAAAAGGGATTCGGAGCTGGCGGAAAATGGCGATGGCAAAGGAGAGAGACCCAAAGGGAGCAATGGCGCAAAGGTCGAGGAGCTTGGACCGGCTGCGGCAGTTTTGGAAGTTGCCGCTGGTGATGAAGAAAGCCTGCAGTTGCTTTATGTGGGACAAGCAAGTGCATTTCTTTACCAGCGACTCAAGATCAGCGGCCATTCCATGGATTTGCTTCTCTTGTCGTAATTCTTCAATATGGAATCTTAAATAGGAAAAATTGTATTAAAATCCATTGAATCATCATGAATGCACAAGTTAGATTTAGGGTCGTAAAACATTAATAATAACCAAAATTTTGTAAATAATAATGAGCATTGCTTGACTCTTAACAACGGTTTTGCACTGCGATTTGGAAAAGTTTGGCTTCGAAAAAGTGTTGAAATTGTTACGAGGAAAAAAAAAACCTATGGAAAGGTGCTTTTTTTTTTTTAGAAAGAAAAGTACAAAGCTACAATATTAAAATGATATACTCCTTTTTCAAAAAAAAAATGATATTATACTCCTATATATATGTGTAACCATGGTATAAAGGTATCGATGAAATTCAAATATAAGTGGTCCAAAATGTACTAAAACGACGGATATTTATAGTAAACGTTTGAATTTTACTTTGAAATTTTGACCAATTCTTATTTACATATTTCCACATGTTTTAGAATCAAGATATGATAAATAGAGTATATGTAGACATTTTTTTATTTTTTTTTATTTTTTGTACTGCGAAAAGTGTATGTAATATGTATAAATCAAATATACTAATTTAAACACACATTTATTTTATCTTCAAAATGATGGTTACCAAATTAACCACTTCATTAAATGTAAAAAATTATATGATTTCTTTTCTGAAGCAAGAAAGTACTATATCATATTTATAAATGCATTATTTTACATTATTTTAGTTACAAAAACACAATCCAAAGCACAAATACAACCTCAGTACCACATTGAATTTCTTGGAGACTCAAAATCACTACTACCGTAGTTACCACTGCTATGACTTCTACTAGGCATGGATGTATCATCTCCCCCGGAGGCAGTAATCCAGTTAAAATATTCAAGCCATGACATATAAGGTTTATAAACCGCCATATAATTGTGCACATATTCCAAATATGCCTCTTGACTAATTCTTGTTAGCCATCCAATAAGTGTTTGGCCTTCTAGCGAAAGACGAAAATAGTAATTCATAC
>AWWV01004944.1:0-27207 GCA_001974805.1 Corchorus capsularis | reverse complement strand
TATTTACTTGCCCTGGCGAAGCCGCCCCAGTGGGGCGGCCTATTCATAATGAAGCCGCCCTAGTGGGGCGGCCTGCCCAATGGTGAAGCCGCCCTAGTAGGGCGGCCTGCCCATGGTAAGCCGCCCTCTTGGGGCGACACGGGTCATCAGTCCTAAAATTCGTCAAAAATTGCATTTTTTTGAAATCGTCATCAAAATACGGCACGTTATCGTTCATTTTTCTTAAATCGTCATCAAAATACAACACGTTAATGCTATTCTACGTTCGTGATAGTTTCAAGATTAGAAAATGAAACAAAGGGCAAAAGCGTAAAAAAAGGTCAAAAATGGGGGCGGTGAATAGCAAAAATGGGGCGGTATTTAGCAATCCAGTTGAAGTTTTTGCTTTATCAAGGCAAGATTGATTTTTCGTATATAAATTATTTGTTGGTACTAACTACTAAGTCACCATATTCAATAGTTACATTCACATTTAGCTTTGATTAATTTGGAATTGAGTCGTATCAGATTTGAAATAGATAGACTTATGATATCGGAATATGAAATTTACTTAATAGATATTAAACTCATGATTCAATAATCATTGGTTTGTTTTAATGCTATGAATTACTATGTAATATATTATGAGTTTGATTGTATGAAATTTCAAATTGTTGGAGATTTATAGTGTTATATATCTCATAGGGAATTGACAAACTTGTAAGATTCATTATCAAAGAAACAAAGTTAAGAAACGTGGCCATGATTCATCCTCTTCACTTTTCAGAAGAAAAGGAAAAGGATATTTGTCGAATGTCGATTAAAAAATGTTTTGGGGTCATTCTATACGTATTTTTTATTACTCATAATAATAATAAGAATAAGAATATCCAACAAGACCAATAATTCATCGTGATACATATTACACCAGAGTTGTCAGAAAATTTGGGCATTATTTATTTTGGCATTTGCTCGATTTAGTTAGAGCTCTCGACTTTTTCGGTTTTTCCCATTGATTAATAAAAGATTCCCAAATTATAGAGAGGGATTTGGGGATTTGTATTGTCGATAGGATGCATACAATCTAAACATATTTAAATTTATTCCAACTTTATTATTTCCAAAAAAAAAAAAAACCATTTTGAGAAACCCATAATGCAAAAGGAGGTTGCCGCCATGTGGAATAATTGGCCCAAAGTCGACCCATACCCAATTTTCTTATGTCTTAAAAATTTGGGCTAAACCAAACCAATATAATTTTAATTAAGACATAAAGAGGCCCAAAGAATAAGCAACCGCCTCTTGAAACTCTCCCTCTTCCTTTCCCCCCATCAGAAACAAAACCCCCAGTCCACACAAAACCCGAACCACCGCACCAGAAAGCTTGGCCGACGAATTTCTCATGTTTTAAAGCATTTTATTTTACAAAGAAAAATTTTGCGATTTTTTTCCATGGAGGAAGGAGACAGTATATTGGAGGCAATCTACGAAGATGACGATTTAGGAGATGGCGACGATGTTGAGATGCTTGACGTAGAAGAAGGAGAGCTCGTGGATAATAACTCGGGTAATGATCGGGAAAAAAGCGGCGGCGGTGAAGGTAACTGTGAAAATCAAGGGCCCCAAAGTAAAAACAAAAGGCGCAGAGCTAATAAGAAGAGGAACAGGAAGAAGAAGGGTGGTTCCGGGCCTAAACCTTTTGATATAAACAGGTTATTTTATTTTATTTTATTTTTCTTGATAGTATCATTTCTTTTTTCCCTTTTGGGTTAGTTTGTTTTTGTGAAAAATTCTCAAACTTGGGGGGGTTTTGCAGGTTTGTTTTAGACACTTGTAGACGGTTAAAAGAGAAGAAATCTTACATGGTATACACTGCCGTCGGATGTTTGGGGGCTTCTGCAATGAGTGATCTTGTTAGAGAGGTATTTTTATCACTTTCAAGCTGTTTATTTCATTCAAATTAACTTTGTGCTTATGTTAAGTTTATGTATGGTTCTTCATATGATAGTGAAATTTTCTTTACGGTAGCAATGTGTGGTGGTTGCATCATGCCTTTCAATTTCTTCAGAAAATCTGAATGATTAATACTAAAATACAGCCCCATTTTGATGTTGCCTTGTTCTATGATGCTCTAACATGCATGGTTTCTGTTTTTCTAGTTGGGATCATGGTTCATTGATAACTAATATTTCAGAAGTTAGTAAGTTTGTCACTTGGTAATAGTTCTGCACCGTACCTTGCTGAGCTTTCCAGTTAATTCAGTCTTACTGCCTAGTGTTTTCATCTTCACACTACGTAAAGTCCTAAACTTCCGAGTGATCTGAGCTTACCCCTTTAAAATTAACCTCTAATTGTTTTCCAAATAAGATGTGTGATGTGATGTTAGAAATAAGTCTCTGCTGTTGGTTAAAGCTTATTCAATTTGGTCTTCCATAGGAAAGGTGAGAATCTGGGGTTGGGCTGTACTTCATTTTGAGCCTACCTCCGCTGATAATGCTTGACCATTCTCTTTAAAACACATTCCGCTCTTAACATCTGATGATCTACATTGTTTTCCCTACCATTGCAGATTTTTCTAGCAGATATCATTTGCTTCTTGGAATCCTATGCCCTGAGCTGAGATGTTGTTCCTTCAATTTAGGTTGTTACCCTTTTTTTTTTCATGGACTTGCACCACTCAGCCTTGATGGAAATTTTATTTAATCAAGTAGATTTTCACTCATCAAATAGTCTACTCTTCTTTAAGAATGGTTAAGTTCAAAAATTAAAAGAATGTCTTTCATGTCTATTTGCTTAGATGGTAAGATAATGGGGAAATATTGAATCTTGGTTCATACTATTGCTTGATTTATCTTAATTGTAAATACAACAATGCTTGATTCCTTCTTTTGGTGTCTGATGGTGTAATTCATTTCTCTTTGCCTTGTAAAAGTGATGTGTTAAAGTCTTCACCTGCACAACCATTGCTTGAGCTGTAAACCAGTAATAGTCAGTAGAAATTCATAGTTGTTTCTTCATTGTGTCATTTTACAATATTGCAACTTTCTGTTTTTGTTATATTTTCAGTAATTGGTTAAAGGTGTAATAGTAATTTTTGTAGTTTAGGCTTTGAGCTAACAATATTTTCATCATTTGCCACTGTGCCATCTCTCCCTCCTTTGTTGCTTTGCTTTCTTTCCTTTTTCTGGCATTGTTGTTCCTACTGGAATTCTATGATGAAATGTAAAGGTCTCAGGTTGATGCAATTCAATCTTGTGGAGGTCAGATGACTGCTGATGGAAGACGCTGTCGGACAGGTGGTGGGGTACTATGGAATATCATAAAAGCCCGAGAACCAGCTGCGTACCGGGAAATAATGAAAAAAGCCAAGGAATTCGAGGTGTGTACTTAATAGGCACATAAAATGCTGCTGTTCTTTTTCTTGTAGACCATTCAAAATGTACATGTCTGCATGAGAACTTTTAATATATACGGGTAGCAGCAAAGATTTTTTGTGGGAAAACTTAGTATAGTTCAATTTCTTGTTTTGAATTTGATAGTCGTTTGACTTCAATCATGACGACTTCCTATGTGATTGAGAGGCATTCAGTTTGTGTTTCATGTTAATGCCCATTCATTGCTCTTTATTCTTCAAATTTTAATCTAAAGTATGTGCTCAGTGGTATATTGTATTTTTTGCAGAAGCAATTTAAGCAACAAAATATCAGACAAGCACCAGCACAGCACAAAGAGAGCTCCTCTCAAGGAACAGGCTCTGCCCTCACTAGTGGGTCTTCAGCAAGTGTTCCAACAGATTCTCAATTAATACCTCAGAACTCAGAAGAACAGTTAAGTGCTGAAGGAACACGCAAATCTGTTCATGAGAGGATTAGGGTCCCTGTTTCATATGATGACCTTCTAGGAGAGGATCCAAAAGAAGATTAAAGCGATCATCGAAAAATTGGAAATTTTGCTTGGCATCAGTTTTGCGTGAATAAATTTGTTGATACAAGGGATTATATTCTTTTGGAAGGCTATATATGAGATGTTTTCCCCCACTTGATGAGAGAATTTCCGAGTTCATTAGTTATTCTCGACTCAAATTTCATTTTTGGAGTAAAAATTTTGTTGCAAGTTCCTTTCAAATTTTATTCTTGTGGGTACTTGTTACTAACCCTCTTTGTTCCAAATGCAAATTGCGGTTGCTTTGGGTTCAGATTATCTCAAAGCAATATATGTGTCCTATATATCATCGTCTTTTCCTTGGTCTATGACAAGTAAGAATAAGAGAAGGAACACGGATCCATGTCGGTCTATGCTATGAACAATGTTATTCTCTGTTGATCTTCTCTATTAAAGCGTATGCAATTAGCAAAAATGCAAACAAAACAATGAGTACTTTGGATCTTGGATCTTTGAAGGTATCCTTAATTTGGAACCTTTTCGTTCACCTCCATCCTGTAGCTTTCATGATTTTATGACTTGTTTTCTGTTGAAGGTATCCTTATTTTCTGTTGAATACTTTTTCATATATATCATTAATAAAATCAGACATCACCGAATCTGACTTGTTTTGTTTTCTTGGCAATGTACTCATTGTTACAAGACTATCTAAACACCTTCTTCTGCGACTAAAGGCTATCACAAAAGACAGAGGAGGCCGAAAACCAACTAATTATATATGATGTTGCTCCTTTTGGTTTTGGAGGAAGAGGCAAACCACGGTGCAATCATCTACTTTTGAAGACGGAAACTTCCTTTTCCAGCTGGCGGTGGCTGCCTCCACCACCGCTCTTGCCGCTGCCTGCTCGCTCTCGGCCTCCATCACTATGGAGGCAACTTGGTTGTTATTGAGCACATCCCATATCTGAGAAAAACAGGACAAAAGGCAAAAATGTCCAAAATTCAGTCTTATACTATTGACTTTTTTTTTTAAAATGAAAAAAGGCTTTATATATTATTTCATGAAAAATGGAATTTACCCCATCGGTTGCAAGAACAATGAACTGATCATTTGGAGTTACTCTGTGATAGAAAATCTCAGGAACTGCAATGATTCCATGATCCTTGAGTAAGAAGTCACCGAAAGCTCGAGACATGGCTAGTCCTGGAGTATCTTCATGGGGCAACCATACACGCTGGATATGCGGTTCTTCCTTTAAAGCAAGTACCCTACCATTGCAACTCCTTATTCTTTCGGCTTCACCTGCATTAATTAAAATAATTGATCAACCACTTTATTATAAAAAAAAATAATTGGACGGTTTGAACAAATCATTATATATATAGTAATAAAGCTCTAAATTCTGAGCTGTGATTTCCCAATATTATACTATTATTAAGATTACGTGTTGTTTTTCTTCATGGGGTACGAAAGTGTTGAAATAATTGGAAGGAATCGTTTCCAGGCTTCATTTGCTTCATTAGAATATTCAAAAGTTTACAGAAAGGTAAAAGGGTCTTACTTGGTAAACCAGGCTTTAGATCAGTGGTTAATTGAACAGCCTTGATTCCATTCTCGGTTGCTGTTCCCAGAATTGCCCTTGAATCTCCCAGGTTTGCAATAACAAGATCTTCACCCTATATACAAGAAAAGAAACCAATGAAATGAAATCGATAACTTTTTAGTAATTTGCCAAAATTAGTTTCAGAAATCATGAATCTGGGAAAACCTTAATTATTTAATTACCTGTCTGACAACAACAACTCCAGTGGATCCACTGGTAGAGCAATCCAAATTCTCTTGAAGCTTAATTTCCTTGTCCATCACTTTGAAAGCACTGATGCAAGCCTCTTTCCATTGGGAATTCTTGTCATCCGCTGTCGTTTTGGTGTTTGCTAGAACATTCTTCTGGTTTAGCAACAGTGTTGGAAGCCGATTCCTGACCATATTGCTCACTATATGACCATTCTTTCCATGACCATCAAAAACTCCACAAAAAGCTCCACTTTCCATTCCATAATCCTTCAAGAACAAAAACACCACACAAAAAAAATTAGCAACTTTTAATGATCAAAACCAAACAAAACAGAGTCTTAATAATTAAGTTTAACACAATCTCAATTCAACTTCAAACCTGATAAAAAATGGCAGCATCCTGGTTGAGTCCCTTGCTTCCTTGCTTGGAGTAAAGAGACCCAAATCTCAGAATTCCATTAGAATCAATATTTTCCTGGCAGTCTTCAGCCTGATGAATCTCTGAAGATGCAACGGATATGCAGATTCCCATCTCTGGAAGAGAATTTTCTTTTCTTTTGTTAATTATTCTCTACCAAAGAGAAGTCACCCACCACAACCTTAATTAATTCCGATGACTTTGTGAAACAGTCTCCTGAATCAAGTATTTAAGGACACCCTTAATGCGCATGTTAGCAAAGATAATAATAATTAATTTTAGCGGGCATAGGTGGCTCCCAGTGAGCTGAAAATTACACTCTATAATGCATTTAATTTAATTAATTTCCCTTTGAGCAAAAAAAAAATAAAATTTTAATTAATTCCCCTGTTTCATTTTTTAATTTTGGAGTATTATTCTAGGCTACCCCAAGATTCACTTAAAGAGGCATTTCTGAGGTGTATTCTGCAAATAATGTTATTATTATATCTTGGATGACATATAATTAAGTTAAATTAACCTAAAATTTTAATAAGCAAGGAAAAATTCTTCCATCCTCCTGCAATTTTCTCATAAATAATTATATATATATATATGTATAATTTCAAACATATTGGTGGAGTATATTTCATAATTTCATCATCATCATGTTATAATAGTTTGATTTTTTCTCTTTTTTTTGTTCATAGTTTGATTTTTTCTCTTGCCTGAAAAGCTTAACCATTTTTCATCTTCAATGTTTCGAATTCGTTCCAAAATTCATCGATCCATTCGTCCATCATTTCACATGTATATTTATCAAAGCATCATCCGACAAATTTTATCCGTAATCTAAATTCTAATGCATAACAGGATTATTATTGATTACAATCCATATCTTTTCCACGGCTGTATTTTCCTGTTTCTGATAATTCCTACATTTTCATGGAATCTCAATTTCTCAATCAACAACCGAAAAATAGTGAAATGTATGACCCAAAAAATGGCTTATTTCTGATTTCCTGTAAGGCCGGTGTGATAGCGGTGCGATTGACACTGTTTAGCAACTGTACATATGATATTACACTGTACAGATGAGATTATTAGAGCAACGATTAAAATGTAGTTTACATTTAAGCTCCGTTTGGACCCAAAACGATGATGAAACAATTAAACGGTAATGAAACGGTATACTAAATACACCATAAGCCTTTTTCATATTATTATTATAAAATAAAATAAAATAAAATTAATGGTAAAATGAACGGTTGGTCCGTTCCAAAAGTTCAAAAGGATTAAAGAAAGCTGGTTGACAATTGACCAAGTATACTTTAAAGGGGGAAAAGAGTGGATCCAAGGCCAATGGAATTTAGTTAACGTTAACTCAACAGCTTTCAGACAGAAATATGAAAAGATGCATCATAATGTTTGGTCAACTCTTGAACAGAAAAACATTAATTAAACTAGTAGTAGTAATAAAAAAGCTTAATGCTACTCTTAAAGAGAAGTAATCATGGTTCATAATAGACTGCCACGCATGCAACAAGTGGGAAAGGGACTTGTTTTTTAGGTTTACGTCAGGCTTGATCATTGCTTAATCTGATAAAATTGATCATAACCGTAAAACTTGTGGACTTTGTTTCTGATCGTTGGATTATCAAACTTGTTAATTATGCAAGTTGACTTTTTTATTTACAGACAATGAGATGGGTCCCTGTCCGAATTAGTTGGATTTTGTTTATGCTGTGCCGTTTGAAACCACTGCAGGGCTCTGTTCTGTATGATTTGAGGAACAAGCATGTCGTGTAGTTTCGAAAGAAGCAGCTTGAATTATTAAAAAAATGAATCCTTTTCATTACCACTATAAACTGAATCAAGAAAACCGAGAAGTTTTTTTAGTTGGAAAATGATGGTACAAATAATTTTACCAAATAATATCATATGGTCAGTTGATTCCATTCACAGCAGAGAAATAATGAAAAACCCACAAAAGGAAAATTCTTCTTAATCAAGATTATTTGATAAGTTACATACCTTCTGGCTGGCAAGTTGTTGCTGCTTGTGATTATCTGTTGATCAAATGGATGGGAAGAAGATTATCATTTTTTCTATGGTTTCATATATTCTTTGTAGTTGTTTGATTACAAGAATGATCAAATCAATTTCAATACAAAAATCAGATAATTTTGCCGACCACCCTGCCTCCAAGGACCATTGACTGCATTTTAACATTTATTTACTAGAATTTTAATTTTGTTCTCAAGGCTTCATGGAGCGTTGAAACAGTGGGATTCTCATCCTTTAAACTCAATAATTGATTCCTTGTATAATAGATAAATACACAAAGAAAAACCCACACGATTCTTGTATCGTTTTCTAATAGAAGCCTCACATTCGATAATTGCATTGGATTTCGACTAATTTGAAGTGACCCACCCAAATGATGAAGAAGCTCTCCCAGCATTTTTTTAACTCCGAGTTTCATTTTTGTTGGCTGAATTGACTAATTAATCAAATAAAATTTATTAGCTAGACATGCTAGAAACCTAAAACATGCGTTAATGATGACGAGGATGCACATAATCCCAACATTGTTGATCCTTTGCCATACACTTTTATAAGCACGCTTCATCTTTCTGCAGTCAAATGTTTCATCTTTCTCCTACTCTATCCTTACATGTCAGACTTCCATTTTTTTTCTTCAGTGTTTTGCATCAGTTGTTCGGATAACCAAGACATCTTATCAGATAAAGAAACTATATCTATATATGTATCTGGACTGCTGACTTTTAATTCAGTACGATAAAATTTTTCTAATTCTTTAATGGAAAAACATTTGTGATTGGGAACCTTCAGATTTCCAGATAAGATTCTCAAATTAACAAGACTTGTCCAGATAAGGAGCATTGCTGTATTAGCAAAGAATAATCCATTATACAATTAAGACCAATGTATTAAGATTAAGCATGCCAGAAAATAAAGCCTAAATATGCACCCATTATGTGGACTTATGCTAAATGTCGATGCAAACTGCGGCCTAAATGATGGATCTAAGGTTTTTGTGTCTGGTGCTATTGCAGTATTGCACATGCTTTGTCCGGTATGCTCTGCAAGTAAAGAATCAAGGAAATTTTCATTGATAAATAGCAAATGCTAAGATGGATACTCCTGCGGTTCATTGCAACATGTGAAAAAATTCCTTAACAAATTAGTTTATGAATGATTGACGCATATGGCACTCAATTGACACTGCAGCATGAAGCTGAAACATAAAAATGGTAAAATGCCCCCATTCCATGAGGTATAAGATAATGAATATTGCGTCTTATATCAAATGAAAGAGTTTCATGAGAGTGCACAAAAAGGGTGTAATCTAATCTGTACAGAATGCTTGCAAGAAGATTAAATAGGTTAGCTTGTCCATGTATCTTATTTCAGCACATTCAGAAATCATACCGATAAAACCAAAGGACAAAAAGCAACAATTGAACTTTGTGGTTTGTCGTGATATTCTCTCACTGGCTGATGGATACAACGACACTACCTTCAGTATTACCTGAATCAGCTGGCTTCTTAGCAAGAGCCTTGGGTATATCACAGTCGTCTTGAGGGCAACGCTGTTGAGGGTGACACAACAACATAGACATGAAGCGGCAAAGGGTACGTGGTAGTCCATTTCCACTCTCATGGATGTATCCTTCATACTCACTAACATGTTCAAGCGCCTCGACAAGTGCGTCATACACCGCCTGGGGACTGTTACCTGGTGCAGGCTTGTCATGGAGGTAAATCACATCCATAGTGAAGGATTTCAGGTTTACATCAAAAGTATGATGGGGTCTCATTGATGATCTGCAGTAGATAAGAATCTGAAAAACCAACAAAATGCCACACCAGGTATCAGATTTTTGAGGAAGAATGAGGAAAAGTTATACTACTATTCATCATTTATGCATGCACAGCACAACTTCCTCTCAATTTATAATCAAACTATAGCAATTCACCTACTGAACTTAATTGTTCACAATAAACAAGAAATGGGAGCAAACAAACCAATCATTCCTGGAAATTCATTCAACAAACTATGCATTGAAATATAAACAAAATCAAATAAGCAGGTGTAAATGTAATGCCTCTAATTGATAAAAAATGACTGTAATGGATACGGACCACTCTCAAAATCCGATTCTGGGCAAGAGATTTCTTTGCTTCATGAGCTGCCATGCGGAATAAATTGGTGAGATCTGCTTGACCAGAAGAGACTGTAGTAGCCGAGAGTGCCCGAACCGCAGCAATACTAGCCTCAACATCACTACTGAACTCTTTTCTAAGCTGAAAAAAACCACAGAAAATTTTACTGAAATGAGTTTTAAAATGAAAAATCCTAGATATGTCCCTTCTAATCTATTTCCCACAATTCCAATCAATCTTCAACATAAACAATAGAAAATGAAAAAAGAGACCAAAAAATGAAAGTACCCAAGAGGCGGATTTGGCGAGAGTGGCAAAAGCGAAGCGGTGATCGGGATTGATAGAGAGCTTGCAGTTGACGAAGAGAAGGATGCCTTGCTTTATGGAATCCAATCTGGTGACTCCCGCTGTTTTCATTTCAACAAGCGACTCTGGATCGACATCCACGCAGAATAATATGTCCTCGTTGTTGATTCGTGTTGGTTTCAGGCTGTAACGCGCTGCTCCACCCACCGAAGCGTCCCCTTCGATTCCTTCCATATTCATTTTCCCTCGATTTCCTTCCTTGGAGTCTGGAAAAGACAGCAACCAAACAAGGGGAAAGGGAAAGAGGAAACGGGACGATTGAAACGCTGCGGTTTCGTCTTGCAATTGAAAAGCAATCGCTCTTAAACGACAGCGTTTTGGATGGGGGAATAAAAGAAGAGTAAAAGGCAGAATAAAACGGTGGTTTTTTTTAGCCGCATTTCTTCTTCTCGAGTGTTCTCGTTTGATTGTTCATCTGTTTTGGGATTCTTTGCTTTGTTTGGCTGAGAAAGTGAGAGAACGAGGAGGAAGGCGAAAATGGCGTGTACGCATGATCACAGCTGCGAAGATCACGATTGTTCGTCTAGTTGGTCCCTTTACAAGCATATCGACCTCTCCAAGGTCTTTTCGCTTACTTCTTTTAGCTGTAAATATTTTGAAGATTCAGCTGTTTTCCCTAATTGATAGTTCTAGTATGCTTCTTTTAATCTTTCAACTCTCCTCTTATAAAGGAATTGGCATATTGCGTTTGTTTATGGGAATTTTGGTTGTTGTTTAGGTAACTGCTTTAAATGAGGCTAATCCTGGAAGTGTTAAATCGGTGTTTAAGGCCTGGGAGGAGCGATTGAATTCTTCTGGGGTAAATTTTGTTATTGTTCAGTTAATGTATGAATTATTATTGTATTCAAAAATTTGCGCATGGTTGTGTTAATGATGTCTTGTAATTGTGGCAGGAACACTTGGAAAGCAATGAGGGCGATCCTGAGTTACTCGTTTACATCCCGTAGGTGGCTGTCTCTTGTGTTGATTTAATGCTTTATTTTATTGATTGAAGTGTGCTTTCAAGTTCATGCCTTACTTGCATTCATTTTGCTAACCATTATCTACATCTTCAGTTTTGTTTATATGACAAGTGACCGTCATAAAGTTTTTTTGGGTGAGTCTTGGAAGCATGATGATTTGAATGTCAAGGATGTCAATTTCATAATTTGTATTGTAGTAAAATTTGGTTTACTATTTTTGATTTTTCACATACTTGTACATTATTACTGCCATGCTCATTGCTTGCTAACTCAATGTTTGTTTGCAATCTATATATAGTGAATCAAGTAATCTAGGCTATTTGTTCATATTCATATCGTTGAATGGATCTTGATCAGTGTGCATATTCTTGGTTTGGAATCTTTTGTTTTCAAGAAGTGCTTGCCTAACTTGTCATATACCTTTTGGGATTATTCTAATAGATTTACATCAGATGTTAAGATCAAGAGCATATCGGTTGTTGGTGGTGCTGATGGAACAAGTCCTTCTAAGATGAGAGCGTAAGTTCATATGACTGAGCAAGTGGTTTGATCACTTCTGAAATGGTTAATCTGCAGTTGGTAATATAGGCTAATATTCAACATTGATGCAGTGGGTAACTTTAAAGCAGCTTTAACACTGAAAATCTCTTTGATTTTGTGTTCTCCAATGAACATAAGACTGTATATTTGAAATATTTTGAGAAGTATGTCTGCTGTCCATAATTTATTTCAATTCTTCTTGATTAGGTTTATCAATCGAGAGGGGATTGACTTCTCTGATGCTCAAAGCATGCAACCCGTTCAGGTGTTGTTCATCTTCATCTTCCCTTGTGATGAAATATACTGATAGGTTTTCCATAGTTTACCTAAAACATATGTTTTCTTTCAAGGAGTGGGATCTGGTCGAAAATTCGCAAGGAATGTTAGAATACCAGACAAGGTATGTACTTATCCCCTCGTACAGAGATTATCCTTTTTAAGAGCACTTCTGATCCCTTTGTGAGCACTTGTGCCTGAAGACTTGTTTTACGTAGCACTGAGCCATTGTTAATGCTAATAAAAGAGATCAAAGTTGCATTGGTCTGTTTCATCTTCTCTGTTTTCTTGTTTCTGCCTTCTGATGTCATACTCGTATGTATATTTAGGTATTCAAAATTTCAAAGTGTGGCAAATATTACATTGCATTTCCCTGATAGTTTTGGTGGTGACACAACTCAAATTCACTACATTGGTTTTAAAGGTGAATCCACACAGGTAATTTCCCTTGGCAAAGCGCAGATTTTTACATTCACTGCCAGTGCCGTTCCCTTTCTGTTCCCCTAAATAAAATTTTTGATGCTGATATAATGTTAATTTCCTTAATATGACTGACAGTTGAAGAGGGATGTCGTTGCAACAATTGTTTATGAAATTACGCCCAATCCTTCTGATCACAAGTAAGTTTTTGGTCTTTACTTAATGGTTATGTGCTGGGTTCAAAGCGTGTCCTAGGGATTTGAGCATGCCTGGGTTCTTGTTGAAGCTTGAATTGTTCGGCTGATTGGTATACAGTATGTCCTAGAATCTAGATGTTATGAACCTTGCCCATACGTTAAAATGGTAGGCAATATTTTGAAAGCTGACATAGATAGATATGTACTAAGCTTTTTCTAATATTGTGGGGTAAAAGGTACTAGTATTACTTTGAATAAATTTCCTAACATTACTACATCATCATGATGATACTTCAATACATATAACCTTGTGTTATTTATATGAAATATATATTCTTGGTGCAGGACCCGAGCCGAAACTGGTGGAGGCTTTTCTCATGTGGAATAAAGACTTCAATTCAAGCTATCAGCGGTTGTTGTCAACAACCTGACTGCTCTCGGGCTCTCTATATACATTTGTTGTTAATGCAAAATCCTCATACCCACCGGTTTCTTATGTTCTTTACCAATTATGCAACACTAAGTCACTAACACAAGATTGTATGCTTCATATTGTGGGAAGGATGAAATCGTTTAAGCTTTGAAATGAGAAAGTCAAAATTTGTAAGAAATGAGGAATCTGCTATTATAATTTTGGTATCGCCCTGGTTTTCAACATGGGACCCTTCTAATCAAGTTTTGGTTGATTTCTCGGACTTACAAATACAACATTTTACACTTTCTTGGGCTAATAGACTTGAATCCTAATGAGTTTTATCATAGAAAAGATACATTAGAACTTACCATCTCTTCTCTTATGCTTGGATTAACATTGGAGTTTTCGCTAATCATTTAATCAAACTCATTTTACCCAAAACTGATCAATTTTGGTGGCTAAAATTTGTTATTCTTTTTAGGTTGAAGAAGAAGAACAACCAATGTCATTATCTTCCCTTTTTAGGCCTTATGTTTTGTTAACTACTTATAGTCCTTCCTTGATCCTTGACTAAATAGACTATATTAAGAAAGCAAGCCAATACAATTTGAACTTCGTTTCCTTTTCTGTTGTTTTCCACGATTCCTTGATCAGAAATTAAGTGGCAACATCAGAGTCAATGTATACGAGGAGAAACAATAGAACCACCCGCAGAGGACTTTAGTATGGCCTTGGACAAAGATTTTTATTTTTATTTCCCTCGCCTTACTTCTTCTGAGTTCTGACATCCAAATCTCCACGTCCACTATCCAGCCGTTTAGCCGTTTGGCTTTTTCCATTTTTTTATAATTTATTTATTTATATTACTATTTTGTTCCACCTCTGTTTAAAGCGCGGTTCAAAAGTAGTAGTAGTACTATTTCAGTAGAGTTAGGGTTTTAGCCACCCACTTACTTCAAAGTCTTCAAAACCTTACACTTCCACATAACAAACGCCAGAAACCCAGAGAATAAAGAAACTCCTGTGTAAGTGCTCTTATCTTCTTCTTCTTCTTTTAACTCTTTTCTGTTTTCAATTAAATTCGTTATATCCGCTTTGATATTACTCTTATTAGAGTCTATCTGACTTATGCTATACGTCTTCAAAAGTTCCTTTCTTTTTTTTTTTTTTTTTTTTTTTTTTCATTCTTTTTATGGGACTGGTTTATCGACTGTGTTGTAATTTATGCTACTCCATATCAATTAAGCTTTATTATGTAGGACTTTGTAAGTGTTGGTCTTTTTATCGGTATCCTGCAAGAAGTTCATTATGCAAATCAAAATTCCCTTTTTTCTCTCTCTGTGGAAAAGGTCTTGAAAGCTTTTTATTTTTTACTTTTAGAAATGAGATAAGAGTTTTGCATATTAATTGAGCTTTTGGCTTGAATTATTCATTTTGATTATGTGTTTTATTTGTAAATTCGTAGGTAATTTGTGAAGGATACTAGTGAAAAGCCATAATGCAAGCTTGTAGTGGAGCTGCGATGATGGGTTCTTTGCAACAGCCCATGGGAGTCAATAGACCAGCATTTCCTTTGAGAGGGTCTGGTATTAGTGGATTTCCTCATCAGATTAAGCTTATCTCAGTGAAACCCTGTAGAGCTCAGCTTGAAGGGAGCTTAGTTACTGGGAGACCTCCCTCCTCAGTCTCTGTCCCTGTGCTTGAAAGTAGCTTTGTGGACCATGGCCTCAGCGAAGCTGATCCCGAGGTTCGTGCAATTATTACCAAAGAGAAGGAGAGACAGTTCAAAAGCCTTGAGCTCATTGCCTCTGAGAATTTTACCTCTCGTGCTGTGATGGAGGCAGTTGGGTCATGTCTCACAAACAAGTATTCTGAAGGGCTGCCCGGTAAAAGGTATATTTAATTAAGCAGTTTCATTGGTTCTTTTTTTGTTTTGTTTTTTTTTTTCCTCCATATATCTAATCGTTTGTACTTGTTTATTGCAGATATTATGGTGGCAATGAACACATTGATGAACTTGAAACTCTTTGCCAGAAGAGGGCTTTGGCAGCATTTCATTTGGATGAAACGAAGTGGGGTGTTAATGTGCAACCATTATCTGGATCTCCTGCTAATTTTGAGGTTTATACAGCAATTCTTAATCCACATGATCGCATAATGGTAAGATACTTCTGTCTGTTTGAGCTTCTTAATTTAACTCTGTCTCTTGGATAAGGCACAGATCAGATGTTTCTTGATGTAACTGGTACAGGGTCTGGACTTACCTCATGGGGGACATTTATCACATGGATTCATGACTCCTAAAAGACGAGTCTCTGGAACATCAATCTATTTTGAGTCAATGCCTTATCGACTCGATGAATCCACAGGTTAGGCATCCTTATTATTACATTCACCGAGTTTTTAGTGATTGGTAATTGGCTTGGTGTTTGATTCAATTTGTCTCAATTTTGGAACAGGCCTTGTTGATTATGACATGCTTGAGAAAACAGCAACTCTCTTTCGACCAAAACTCATAATTGCTGGTGCCAGTGCATATCCTCGAGATTTTGACTATCCTCGTATGAGAAAGGTAAATATTTATGCTTTGTTTTATAATGGTTATCACCATTTGGTGAAAACATTTTCTTTTTAGTGTTTTGCACATTTTCCTTATCTCAGAGAATGACTTATCAGAATTGGTATCTGTTGGAAGATTGCAGACTCTGTTGGTGCATTTCTAATGATGGATATGGCTCATATAAGTGGACTTGTTGCTGCTTCTGTTGTTGGTGACCCCTTTGAGTATTGTGATATTGTGACAACAACAACACACAAGGTTGGGAATGAATATTTTCAATTGCACTTGTGCATGTTAAATTTGCATGACCACTGCTTTAGACAATTATTTCTGCTTGTCCAATTATTGGTCTGTAGTAAGAGTACTATTAAAGTTGTAGCATTACTAATCTCATATGATCTTTTCTGTTGTCTAGCTTAGAATACGATTCTGCACTTTGTATGGATCCTAGTTTAGTTTTCATGAGCATTAGAAAGATTAAGTGAAGATTAGTCATTTCCAAATAAACTTGCCAAGACTGTGGTCTCTTCCAAACACTATTTATTTCTTCATGTCCATGTGTTGTAATCTAATTAATTTTTGCATGATTCCAGTCTTTGAGAGGTCCAAGGGGTGGCATGATTTTCTTCAGGAAAGACCCTGTTCTCGGAGTTGATCTAGAATCTGCCATTAACAATGCCGTTTTTCCCGGTTTACAGGTTAGTTTGACTTGTCTCCTTTTCTCCCATATAATTGGACTTTTAAACTGAGGTTTTAGTTTATTAGTTATGTAATTAGTTATAAAGATGAGAGGCGTGATATCATCTATGCAGGGTGGTCCTCATAACCACACCATTGGTGGACTGGCAGTTTGCTTGAAGCATGCACAGTCACCAGAGTTCAAGACTTACCAAAATCAGGTACTGGCCTTCAAAGATAAAAATCTCAGTTCAAGCTATGTCCTCATGATCTGGTCTAATATGTGCGTATTTCATCCTGCAGGTAGTGTCTAACTGTAGAGCTCTTGCTAGCCAGTTGGTTGAACTTGGCTATAAACTGGTTTCTGGTGGCAGCGACAATCACCTTGTACTCGTGGATCTTAGGCCTTTGGTAAGTCACCATATGCAAACTTGTACCCTCATTGTAGTACTTGAATTAATATTCTGATTCTCTTATAGATGCCTTATGCTTTGTTTTTGTTGCCTATTTTTATTAATTTACAACTCTTGCAACAGGGTATTGATGGGGCTCGTGTGGAGAAAATACTCGACATGGCCTCTATTACCTTGAACAAAAATTCAGTGCCTGGTCAGTTTTCTTTCTTTTTTTCTTTGTTGTCTTTATGTTCTTACTTCATAATAACTTGTCACCAGTACATAAACTTGTCAATATTTGCAGGGGATAAGAGTGCACTTGTACCTGGTGGTATTCGCATTGGATCACCTGCCATGACAACTAGAAGATTTACTGAAAAAGAGTTCATCGCGGTTGCTGATTTCATCCATGAGGGTGTGCAAATAACTATTGAGGCTAAAGGATTAGCGTCTGGGACAAAGCTCCAAGAGTTCCTGAAGTTTGTGACATCTCCTGATTTTCCCTTGATGGATAAGGTGTCAAATCTCCGCAATAGAGTTGAAGCACTTACAACCCAATTCCCCATTCCTGGTGTCTAAATGGTCATGGTGCACTTTACTAAGTACTGACGGGAATTGAAAGTATCAGAACAAGTTGAAGTCCAACACAGGGTTTTGGAAAATAATTCTTGAATGTATTCATAATTTATGAAAATTTTGAAGTGTTATGAGATCTTGTGTTGAAATCTGGATTTCACTTGATAATCTCCATATATTAACTACTTATTTGGACTTCATTTGAAATGTACCCACATTGTTGCTGAGAGAAGGCCACAAGTTCATTTCCCAGCAATTTATGGATGTAACCTATTGCGAGCTTGGTTTAACAAGTATTTAATAATCATAATAATATTTTTTTTTCTAACTCTTAGATGTTTTGAAAATTAACATATAATAGTGAACATAGGATTTAAAAAAAAAAAAAAAAAAAAAAAAAAGAAAAGAGGAATGATCATATTCCTATATTCTTCTTCAACTAGTCCCAGATTTTCAAATAACTTAAAATTTTCTTATATTGGGCGTTTATGTTTAGTTAAGCCATGCCCATAAACTCTAGAGCAAACGGGCTCAATAAGGCCCAAAATGGGTAGCCTAACTAAAAGGCTAATCGTTGAAAGGAGGGCTCAGTCCAGAACAAACAACGGAAAAATCCCTCCCTCCGAATTAGGGTTTTACAAACACATACTTCTTCTCAAATTGACACACTCTTGTTCTTCCTTCTCCGTCTTTACTTCTCTTCAACGAGGACGACACCCTTCCCCTGATTTTCTCTTGGGTCTTACTCCTGAGGTAAGAGTTAATGACTATTAAGATTTTCAGAGAGAAATTTGCATTTATGGGGTTTTTTTTTTTTTATTTTTATCTGGGTTTTCACGATTTAATCCTTTTGTTTGTCGAAAATCTGGTTTTTGCGAAGTGGTGTGAATGATGAGAAGATTCAATATTGTTACAGTTATCCCTGTCTGATCACTGTTGCTGACAAATTGATATCTGACACAACACCTTTAATCAGTTCTGTCTTCTTTGAAACCAAGAAAAACTCTTTGAGCTAACTGTTCTCTACATCTTGCTTTCGTTGTTGTTGTTTCTTTAATCGTGGAGTGATATAAAGTTTTTGACTTTGTGATTCGCAGTTTCAGCTGATGGCGAAGAAGAATTCTTCAAAAACGCCTTCAAAAGCGGCAGAAAAGGAAGTAGAAGATACTGTCATGGAACAGAAGAAACAGTCTTCAACTCCTAAGAAGGCTGGGAATGAAATTGATGAGATATTTGCTGGTAAAAAGAGGAAGAAGCCCGAGGAAAAGAAGAGTGAGAAATCAAATGGTGATGAAATATCGAAATCCAAGTCAATGAAGAAGAAGAAGAAGAAGAGTAAAGAAGGCAAAGAGGAAGGAAGGAAGGAGCCACGCTCTTCAGGGTCTCGGAAGAAAACTGGAGATGGTTTTGCTATTTACACTGAAGAAGAATTGGGTATCAATAAAGCTGATGCTGGAAACACACCCCTTTGCCCATTTGATTGTGATTGTTGTTTTTGATAACCCTCTTCTTCGTTGTTTCATATTTTTTTAGTTTAGACTTTATATTTCATGTTATTTTGTTATTTTGTCTTGTCCATTAGCAATTTTGACATGCTCTGCTTGTTGTATACTACTAATTTACATGAAATGGAATTTTGATGCTCTGCTTTTGGATAATGCTCTGTTTTTTCTTTTCCAATTACGAAGAGATTTTTGGATAATGGTCGGTTTCTTTCCCAATTACAAAGAGATTTTTTTCATTCTTGTTATCAAGGTATGCAAGCAGGTGCCAACTAAAGAAATTAAACCCAAATCTATAAGCAAATTACCTATATATTGTTTTAACATTGCTTAATGAATCTATATGCAAATTACCTATATTGTTTTAACATTGCTTGATGAAGCAACTTTAGATTGAGAAAAAAAGTGGTCTCGACCCATTTCTTTAGCCGTGGAATCAAGTCTATAGCATGGCCTCAAATGGTAAATTAGCAATTTTGCATATGGGATTGATAATATTCGTAAACAAGAGAGACTTTTCATTACAGATTTTATATTTACACCATCTTTGCATAAAAAAGAACACAGGAAACAGATTTTCTTTACAAGGTTAATACAATTGGTAAAATATCGCAAATGAATACATTTGTCAATTGAATTCTAATATGCCTAAATCCCCAAAGACTGTATCCAAAGAGAGTCAGCCAGAATGTACTAACAGATCATACAGCAGCCTGCAATCAGTCAAAAGAAACTGTTAGGTAACTAAAACATAGTAAATGTAAAAAGGGGGAGTATGATTGACTGAAAATGTTGCTGAAAAAATGTAGTAATTCCTAACATGAAATGATAAAAACAATTTCAAGCTTATATTCTTTCAGCTAGTTTCTATGGGCTCCAAGCGGCAGACAAGGCACCATGGAAGAAGGCACTCGCTGCTGACTCGAATGTGGAGCCAATAATAACATAACATTCGAATTAGTAGATTGGTTTGAGTTGCAATAATAATAAAGTGAAAACATTTAGCTGCTATTAATTTGAAGGAAACCATAAAGGGCTAGGCTCCCTCCAATCGTGTAAGTAGCTAGCTTTGGGCACCATGCAAAAGGTGGATTGCTATTGTAAACAACAAACACCCGTGTCTGACTGGAGTGCCCATAAAATTAATGTAAATTAACTTAAATTAAATTTAATCATTAAAAATAAGTGAAAAAAGGAACAAGAAATTTGGAAAATGTAAACGGGTTATTGTGTCATGAAACAAAAGTAACTTAGTTCCATGGGTCTTCTCCCGTTTAACATTAATCTTGGCTCCAAGCGGCAGTCAGGTCGGCCATGGACTGGCACCTGCTGTTGACTCTGTTTATGGAGCCATTAATTAATTGCCACTCTCATATCCCATTTTGATCGTAAAAAATCACCATTTTTCAAATCAAAACTACAAAAACAAGGGATTAAGAAGAATCAAGAATGGAGAAAATTTCCAGTATACCTGAGTAACTATGCACTCAATGGGACTCATAATCCCTTCTTCGTGTGAGGAACAACCCCACCAAGGTAGCAACAAAATTTTACCGTTTGATGCTACATTTTACCTGTCAAAGTACAAATCGTTCATTATAATCTACCCAAAAGAACCGGAAAAACAAAACTATCCAAGAGAAAGAAGACAGAGTATTGAGTATTAACCTTGGAGGCAGAGTACTATGCAATCGTGTGGATAAAAGTAGAATAAAATTGTTGAAAACAGAAAAATTGCAGGTGGAACTGGCAAGAACGTTCAACATTCTGAATGCAGGATAAGGCTTGGAGATTGTAATCTAAGATATGTAAGATAAAAAAAAAAAAAAAAAAAGGGAACTGAAGCAAAGGTGAACTGAAAAAGGTGTGAGGAGATGAGGAGGCTGCAAATAAAGTACGATGTGGCTCATCTAAGAGGTTAAAACTTGCGTTTATATACTGGTTTCTCCAAAACCCTAATGCTCTGTTTTGCTGTGAAATTACTAAAATAGACAGTGATTTATATTAGGACTAAACTTATTCATCTCTAATAATAGTTTTTTGTTTTAGAATTTTATTACAAAAAAATAAGAATAAAATTATTTATATCTATCAATATACCATGACTTCATGTGCATTTGGTAAAAGAGTAAGGACTATAGACTGTAAAGTAAGGGTGACATCTTCATTGAAATTGTCATTTTTAACATAAGGTTGAAGGATTTATTTAAATGATAGGATATGCTTATTCATATACTATACTTTAGTAATTCTTAAACCACCTTTGAAAAATCAAGTGGAGTAGTAGACTCAATTGGACAATCCTAATAGGTTTTCTCCTTGACTAATTGGACTACTCTAATATTTGACACATTGAATAAAAATAGTTTGATATATCTACTTAAAATCTCAATTTCTAGTTTTATGTTGAGAAATCAAACATTACAAGAACTTTCTTTATTCGAAATTCGATTCGATTCGGTTTCAAATTAATCAAGAACTCAAAATTATATAACTATTTAGATACTAAAAAATCAATACAAATGTGATACTCTTAACAATGATCTTCTCATAATTGAGATGGGAGAAATTTTCAAAATTATAATCTAAATTTGACTTGTTAGTTGTTATTAGTGAGTAGATGTGTTAGTTAGGCCCCAAGGCCACCAACTACTACTAACTTTGAGCGTATCGAAGACTTGAATTGAGCCAAGACGACGTCGCATCAGGACAATATAGAAGAAGTATTCAAGTTTGGTAGCGGAAAAGAGAAGCACCGCCTTGATTCCTACCTTCTTGGAAGCTTCTATAGGGGTTTAGGCAACCACCTCCATCATCAACGTCTCTCCTTCTGAATGAAAATACGTGTACTCTTCTTAACGCACATTTTATTTGACTTTCCAATTTTCCCAAAACTAGTTTTCGCCATTTTCTTCTCAACCAACTCATATAGAAATCTTTTTTAAACCCACCAAAAAACCCAGATTCCATTTTTTATTCTTATTCTTCCCTCACTTTCCCAATTCTGCACCTTCTCCGTTTATATTATTATTATATTGTCCTTTCAATCGGAAAAAAGTTCTTTGGATCAAAGCTATGGAGGCAGCATCTTTTTCTGGAGTTCTTTCCAACACCAAACTTTCTGGTTCAAATCATCTGCTTAATTCTGATTGCAAATTTTCAAGGTGATCTTTTGGTCCTAATTCTAGTTTGGGTTTATATTTATGACTGAATTTTAGATCATAATTTTTGTTTAAATGGGTACAAAGCTTTGTTTGACGATGGAAAGATTAAGTTTTTGGACTTGACAATTCCCAAATTTTACGTCTTTGTTAATTTCTTTTGGTTTTTTTGGGTTCCTTTTTCAGGTCAATTCCTCGGAGCAGATATATTGCCTGTGTCTCACGCCATTCCTCTGAGGGATCAAATGATGTCGATAAACCTTCATCTAAAGCCCTTGTCCTCTCGATTTCTGACTTGAATAATACTAACAATTATAGCATTCTCAAAGGATCAAATCTCAGAAAAAATGTGAACTTGCAAACGAATTGCGCGGTGGGGGTTTGCACTTTCGGTGAAAATGTGTTTGAATCATCACGTGCACATGCCACAGAGGAGAAGCTGGGAGTGCTACTTTTGAATCTTGGAGGCCCAGAGACTCTTAACGATGTTCAACCCTTTTTATATAACTTGTTTGCTGATCCTGTAAGTTGGCTTTCCTATTCCCATTTTATGTACTTTATGCATACATTTTTGGGTTTTACAATTTCAATGTTTGTGCTAATGGTGATGTTATTTCTTGAAGCAGGATATAATAAGGTTGCCAAGGCTGTTTAAGTTTCTTCAACGACCGTTGGCAACATTGATTTCTGTACTTCGGGCTCCCAAAAGTAAAGAAGGGTATGCTTCCATTGGTGGTGGCTCACCTTTGCGTAAAATCACTGATGAACAGGTAGAGTTCATGAACCATGATTGTAAAAAATTGGCATACTTACTTTGTAATAGTGCTGCTTGGAAGTGAATATATGTTTCTTCTGTTGATATTTTGTTCCAGTATGTGCTATATTACTATTTTCCGTGCTTCATGGTAAAACTTTAGTGGTTTGCATGTGAGAAAGTGTAGTAATAGCTAGAGGGATTTGTTGCAGGCAGATGCTATCCGGATGGCTTTGGAGGCAAAGAATGTACATGCCAATGTATATGTTGGAATGCGTTATTGGTACCCATTTACTGAGGAGGCAATTGAGCAGGTGGGTTTTTTTGATAGTCAAATTAACTTGGATGGGTCTTGAATTTCCATTGGTAAAGTTAAGAAAGACTTACCATGGCTTTGTGCAAGTCTTCATTTTATATAACTATGCCTTCAAATAGCATCAAATTATATCACTTATTGTCTGTTTAACATAGAATGATCAATCTTCAAGGTTCATTGTGTATATATTGCTAAGCACTTATTTTATCCAACAGATTAAGAGGGACAGGATAACAAAGCTTGTTGTCCTGCCACTGTATCCTCAATTCTCCATCTCCACTACCGGGTCAAGCATCCGAGTTATCCAGAATATATTTAGGTACGAGATTGATATTTATGTGTTATAGCATTTCTGCTTGAAATCATCCATTACTTTTTACCTTTGTAAATTGCACTGAGTGCGGGTTATATTTCAGGGGAGATGCATATCTATCAAGACTACCTGTTTCTGTCATTCTTTCATGGTATCAAAGACAAGGTTATATTAGGTCTATGGCTGACTTGATTGAGAAAGAGTTGGGAACATTTGCTAAGCCTGAAGAGGTTTGTTTGTTTGCTGCAGACTATTGTGTAATTTTTATGCTCAAAATGATTATTTAGACTTTGACATGTGGAAGTCGAGCTCCTTCTTTGTGATTGACTTTAATACAATTACCCCTGATACTTTTTTGAACTTCAGGTCATGATTTTCTTTAGTGCACATGGGGTGCCTGTCAGCTATGTTGAGGATGCTGGAGATCCTTACAAAGATCAAATGGAAGAGTGCATCCACTTAATTATGCAAGAGCTGAAAGCTAGAGGAATTGGAAATGATCATACACTTGCTTATCAGGTTGGTTTTAGAACTCTAATTTCTGAATCACATGAAAAACTAAAACTTGAAGCTTGATTTCTTCTTCTTCCTATTCTTCCAGAGTCGAGTTGGGCCTGTGCAATGGCTGAAGCCCTACACTGATGAAGTTCTTGTTGAGCTTGGCCAGAAAGGTGTAAAGAGTCTTCTAGCTGTTCCCATAAGGTACGCAACTCATAGCTGAAAGTAGCTGTATTTGATGTTTGCTTTGAATTGCTAGATTATCTAGTGAATGTTAATTATACTTCATCTGAAATTGCAGCTTTGTGAGTGAGCACATAGAGACTCTTGAAGAGATTGACATGGAATATAAAGAATTGGCTCTTGAATCTGGCATTGAGAACTGGGGTCGTGTACCTGCTCTGAATTGCACCTCTTCATTCATTACAGATCTAGCAGATGCTGTAGTTGAAGCCCTACCATCAGCAAAAGCCCTGTCATCAACTTCAGGGGACACTGCTGAAGAAAGCGAATATGACCCCTTTAGATACCTTGTCAAATTGTTCTTCGGTTCAATCTTGGCATTCGTTTTGCTACTGACACCAAAGGTGCTACTTGCATTTAGGAACCATCTTGTTTAAATGATGATCAAGAAAAAAACTGTTGTTCATAGAGAATAGAATCAAATATGTTAAAGGAGTTTGCCTCACTTTAGACCTGAGTTATAGGAAGAAGTTGTGATGCCCCTGATTTCGGCATATATACAAATCAATGATTGGATTTTTTGAGATGTAACTTTCTGAACCAGGAAATTTTCTTCCTTGGGGATTTTGCTGAAGTGTAACCAGTGATAGTTGCTACCAATGAAATAATAAACTAGAAATGCATTCTTCGTGGCTTTCAATAGTTTTGTTTTCAATCACAGTTATGCCACCAATTAAAAAAAAAAACATAGTTTAAGAATTAAGGCCGTTGATCTATTGCCTTTGAAAGTGGCTCAATTTCTCAGAATTTTCATTTCTCCGTTGATCAAGATGTCTCAAGTTAACCAAGATAAAACATCTTTTATACTCATGGGTTGGGAAATCGAAATTGCAGTATCTAATCATGTAATTCGTCATTCATGCGAGGAAAATGGAATGAGACAATTGGTGAAACAAATTGCTCGTTGCTAACTCAGTTTAACTTTTTCTTTTATAAAACAGGAAATTGTAAGTTTTCAAGACCATAAAATGATCAAGTATTTACGGTGAAAGCTTGATCAGTTAAAACTCAGAAGCTAGTCTTGTTGAATCACTACTCTAAACATGGTAACCGGTGAAGGTGAACCCTCGACCAATAATCTCTCCACCACAGAACCAAGCAAAACACTCTAACCCAAATAGGGTAGCAATTCCTGCATCCTCAATCTTCAATTCCTTCCTGTTCTTCCACATATGCTTGACATAATCAACCTCCTTCGACAATGTCTCACAGCGGCCAGGAATACTGCAACAGATCCAACACATTCATATCATCAAAACACTAACAATAACCAGATAGCTAATATGCATTTATAGAATAAGGAACAAAAAGAGAAATCACAATCAAACAACACATGCCTTCTATGCTTCTACACATTCTGACTGTCAGGAATAGTAAATCAGTAATATACTAGGAAAGCAACAAATTCAATGGATCAGCAGGAAGGTTTGATCAATGCAGGGAGCATGATGGCAGCCGATAAGATGTTCAAAGGCAAAGGGAATGAGAACAAATGATGTCGGGAGAAGTCTAGACTGACAATTAACTCTAAAATGCAGCCCACGCCTTTTATTTCAACCCGCTGCCATGCCTGAGCATAGCATGATTGTTGTAGGAGAGGTTGCGAAAGTCGCAATGCAATGACTAGAAACAAGGACAGGGGCCCTCTCCCTTTCCCTTCAACTTTGACACCATTACTACTACCAACATAAACTTCCTGCTCAGACCTTTTACTTTTCAGCCATCATATCCATTTCAATCAGAAATAAAACAAACAATCAAAACAAAGGAATCACTAAATTTACAACATAGATTCCATTTGAGCTGAAGGGGTTACCTAGCTAGACGCGTGTAGAACAATTGCTTTGACAAAAGGTTGCATTTCTCAATAGTGGGTGGGTCTTGAATGTATTGCTTATTCTGCTCCAGTAGCTGCTTGTAGTATGCAGGCCCATTCTTTGCCACAAATTGAGATGCCTGAGTTGCTTTGGACTGCAACTGAGCTAACTTTGATGCCAACGCCATCAGCTTCACAAACAAACTAAGATTTTAGTAACCAATTTGATACCCAGATTTAAAAGGTTACCAATTGTATACAATACATCATAAATCAACCAAAACAGTTTCAATGCAGCATTGTTGTTTATACAATTTTAAGCCATTTTCCAGAATTCACAAGCCCTAATACCTAACTGAATCCAGACGCTATTGATCTGAAGGACTAAATTGATTCATCCACAACTTTAGAAAACAAGCCAAGGGACAAAATCAAAAATCAGCTACGCAGCGGTAAACAAAAATTCACCAAATTCACAAAAGAAAAAAGAGAGAGAAATATTGAAAAATATATCGCTCCATTGCAGAATCTAAGAATTAAATCAAACAGCAATTAAAAAGAAAGGAAAAAATGATATTTTTTTCAAATAGTCAGTAACAAGTCGAGATATATAAAAAAAAGTCTGTGGAAAACTAAAGATTAAAGAGTTGGACAAGAAAAATAGAGTCTAAGAAAAAAGAGAAAAAGAAGGTGCATTACTATCCGAGATTCTGAATGAACCGCTGTTACGTTTTGCCGATACGATGAACTGAAAGAAAAGGGTATAACAGAGGGAGAAGTAGGGTTTTTGTTTATATTTATATTCATGTAAAATTACTACTACTAGTATTTTTCTATCTCAGCAGTTATGTTACAGTGCGGTGAGCCCTCACACTATTATGCAGTTAATTCGCCACGTGGCATTATTTTTACAAGGCATCTCCTCTCTTAAAAAATACGATATTCCCAAAATATTAAAATCCCTCTCTCTCTCTC
>AWWV01004939.1:0-15921 GCA_001974805.1 Corchorus capsularis | reverse complement strand
TGACAACAATGGTGATGAAAATGAAGAGTCCGTTGGGGACAACATGAATTGACGTGGTGGGTATGATTTTTCAGGTTAGATTAGGTATAGTCAAAGTATTTTTTTTGACTAACCATCCATTCTTTCCTTCCCTTTAGCATTTCAAAGGAAATATAACATTTTTGTTTTGATCTGCAAATTTGGAACTTTCTGTCAAGTTTGCTTAAATTTTGTCTTGATTGTATATGGCTATATGCCTATATGGCATTGAACAGAATCCTTTTCTCTTAGGAGTAGATGTGAAATGGTTGTATATGGAGCAAACCATTCCATTTGTTCTTTACATGTAGATGTGATATGGTGTATATGAACAAGTAAATGTGAATTTTGGGAATGAAAGATACAAGCCATTCCATTCTCTGTATTTGTTTATTTTGCTGGTATCTTTACTGAATCCTAATTGCATGTCCTGTTTTTCTTAACATTTTTCCTCCAATATGCAAATTTGATGCCAATCACTCTATTGAATTCAGATAATGTTTCTTTTATTGCTTACAAGTTAAAGTTTTGTGATTGTGGATTTGGTTTTTGATTGCATGCAAGTGCCTGCCAATGGCTCTGGAATTTTGAAGTGTTTTAGCTAATGGATGACACTAGTCTGCTGCTTTACTTCTGATTGTTATTTAATTCAGCTTTGTCTATGATGTTGTGTCAGGCCCATTTAACTTTGATAAGGGTTAGTCTTCAATTTGGGTCAAGCCCATTTAGTTATTCTGTCCATATTTCTTTTTTCCAGAATTCTGTCCATATTTTTTTAGGGTGATTATATGATACATCGGCGGTGTAAATTTTGAATTCCACAAGCGGGTTGTAGAGTTGACACATGTCCATTTTTAAAATTATTTAAGTTTTAAATATTTCAATCTAGTCCCTAAGGGACACATGTCACCCTTCACGACCCGCTTGTGCAGTCTGCTAAACTCCACTGACGGTGTATTGTATAACTCTGCTAAACCAAACGACAGAAACCGGCATCGGTCAGTGGCTAGCGGTTTCTATAGTCTGTCGGTCGGTGGTCGGTGACTCATCCCTAAAAAATCCAAACAGACTCAAAACCGAAAAATGCCACCGACCCAACTGAAACCAACCCGTTCCCCCCTATTGATACCGATGCATATACGTGGAAGGAAATAAACAACCCACAAGTATATGACAATGCATAACAATTTATTATGCATTACATGAAAATTAATACGATTTAATGGACAAAATGGCCCTAAAAATATCACAAAAGGGATAAAATAACTTCTGAACTTTTAATTGGGACAATTAAACCATATGCTTCCCGGTTTTTGGAAAATTTAGCCCCTTCAAGGGCCATTTTGCCCTATTATGCCGATGTATCCTTCTTTGTCAAAGTCCGAAGGCTATTTTGTCTATCAATTTGAAGTAATTTAATTTTAATTCACGTAACCAAAATCCATTTAATAAGGGGCTAAATTGTCCCCAAATTGACAATTGGAGAGCTTAATTGTCCAATTGAAAGTTTAAGAGTCATTTTCTCCCTTTAGTAAGTTTAAGGGTCATTTTGTCTATTAAGTCAAATTAATACCAATGCATATGCCAAATTAACTTATACTTTTGACTTGTAATCTTGATTGGGTTCAATCACTTCTTGTTTTTACTTCATAAATAAATTATTGCAAACATCGTTATCAATATATGATATTCATAGAAATCGATACAGAGTATCTTACAATACAGTCGATACGGCTAATACTTTCAACAAAAAATTAAATAGGATTTTTCAAATCCAATTTAAGCAACCAGCCCATATTCTCTCTTTTGGGCTAAAGTTCTTAACATATAATATAAATCTCTCCAATAAACCCACAACATTTTTTTTTATGAACAAAGAATTAAAAATATTTTTTATTATATAATACTCACCTCAGTTTTTTGTTCTTGGTTTGATTAGCAATTTTTTATATTTTTATACTTCATAAATTTAAACGAAAAAAATAAAAGTGTAAATTAGTTGCAGAACTTGAGTTGAACTTTAGTTATATGTTTTGAAGTTATATATATATATTTTAAATCTTTGATACTTGTAAAAAAAATAAAATTATACTATAGTACCAGTAATAGAATAAAGTTCGACATATAATTTCAAGTATATAGAAGTTTTCTTATACTAAAAAGAAGATAAGAAACATCAATATAAAAGGATCAATATATAAAACGCTCTATGATAAAATATATATATATATATATATCTATATCTATACTATATATAAAAGTACGTGTTTTGTGAAATTTTTGAATCGACCATTATACCCTTATTTTTTTAATATATCTCTTAAATGCCCTTACTTAAACTATTGTAGATTTATTCTACTAAAAACTCTATTTTTATTCAATTATTAAATCTAATTTCTTTATAAATTCTTTATTTTTACCATTTCACTATTTTTCAATAAAAATTGGATATAATAAAATTTTTAATATACAGTTTTATTCTACCAAAAACTCTATTTTCATTTAATTAAATTCAATATTTTATAATTATTTTATTTTTACCATTTTAATTTAAAAAGTTATTGTGATTGACATGTTCTATTTGATAGTTTAATGTATTATGATTAAAATTTATTATTTCCCTGGAGTGCAATTATTTTATTTGATTTATAATTAATTTTTGCTAGATAAATGTAACCTTTACAGTGGGTTTTAAATTTGCTATTTTATTTTGTTAATAATTTTCTTTGTATGGAATGATTTCTTTTGTTACTTTGATAGTAAAATCCAATGTATATACAAATGGGCTGGTCGGGTTGGATTTGGCTTCAGTTATCTGGGTTAGGTTATTTTCGGGTTAAGGAAATTTTGGGTTATAAGGGTTCGGTTAATTTTCGGTTTTAGGTTGGGTTGGATTCAGATCGCTCAAATGTCGGGTCATTTGGGTTTGGGTCAATTGGTTTAGGTCTTTTTCAGTTTCGGGTCATATGGTTCAGATAATTTCGGGTTTGAGCCTCCGATTTTCATGTTCAATTCTTTCCAAATTCATGACTCATTCTGTTTAAATTAAAAGAAAATTCAAATAATAATTGAAATCAATTAATTATAAATAGAGCTGTCAAAACCTGATCCAAACTCGATAATCCGACCGAACTCAATTTGAACAAATAAATTAAAGTAAACGATCTCAATCCAACCTAGCAACCCGACAAATACGTAACTTGAATGACCCAATAGGTTAACCTGGATGACCCAAGAATATTATAAACTAAAATTATGTTTTATTCAATAAAATCCACATTGTTATAATTTTAACAATTCTAAATTATCATTTCTTCAATAAAATTTATATTATTGTTATAATTTTACCTATTATGATTAAATTTGGTAAACTTCATTATACGAACAATTATTATATGAATAAATAATAAATCAGTTATATGAATAATTTATGATAAATTTATAAATTAGTAATTTGATTTTTTACATAATGAATAAACAATAATAACTAATTAGTAATTTCTTGACTTTTTTTTTTCTATTTAGGAAAGAACATAAATTTAGATATTATATAACCAATATTTACTGAGACCAAAACCCTAACTCATATGACCTTAGACTCTGCAAACCCGAGACTCAAATCACCTGAACTTAGATGAGTCAAAACCTGAATGACCCGAGAAACTCATTTAACCTGGACCTAGATGACCCGGCCAAAACCCGTTCAACCCGCTCAATTGACTCCTCTAACCTTTTTTTTTTGTTGCGGCAACTCCTATAACTTTATAACTCAAAGGAAATCATTACATGTTACTCTCTCATAGGCCATAGTCACAAATCCCAAAAATTCAAAGTAATTTAAATTAAAAGAAAAAAAAAGGAAACCAAGGAAACCAAAAGTGATTGATTGAAGTGGGAAGGGTAAGTATACAAGTTCGATACCCAAGTAAAAAAACACGACGATGATATTGATATGGACCTTTTTTAATCTATGTTTAGAAGAAGTTGTGTCCGCCCTAAAAAGTAATTCCTGCATCCACTACCGCGATATCCCGTATTATACAAATGTAAATACCAAATTCCACAATATACATACAGATACCGAATTAAATAATACAAATGCAAATACCAAATTCCACAATATACATACAAATACCGAATTAAGTTATACCCTAACATGTAATCGTGATGGGTTCAATCACTTTCCTCATTATTGCTAAAGCAAAACCCATACGGTGAAGGTTAAAGAAAAACAAATGAACTAAAATGAATATAAAGTTATCAAAAAAAAAAAAAAAACCTGGATTTATAGCCTAAACAGTTAATTTCTACGGAACTATGAAAATAAAATATTGTTTGAGTAGATCTTTGATGATGATAAACCCAGCATAATATATATTAATTAATATAATAAAAGTCATTATTCGAAACTTTGCGAATGGAGCAATCAACCACGTCCTTGTACTTGAGGTACTTGAGTTTGCTCTCTTGTCCACTCACGTTGCTGTAGTCTTCCTACAAATAATACCAGACATTAATTATGTCAGAATTCAACTAGTGCATTGCCTGTTTAAAACCAAATTCTAGGTAAAGAATATATATATATATATATATATATATATACCCTTTAATTAAGAAAGATATTGTGATAAGGCCGATTTTACTAATTGTTGCACCTCTTTGTAAGTTTGTTCGTGCATACATTTAGCCTAAAATTTAAAAGTCAATTCAATATGCTTGCAGATATTATTCTCGACTTTGACAATACTGCAACTTGTAACGAGAAGTTTTGGATAAAAATAGATTGACTAGTTGCAGTTTGATGATCATATGATTCATGTGTCAATCAGAGTGCTAAATACATACTCAACAAATTGTTTCATCCATTGGTTAAAAGTTGAGAGCCTTTTGAGGTTCTCGAGTTCGAATGGATTATGAAATGGAGATACCTAGCCTATTTCAATATTCATGTTCATAAAAAAAATAAAATAAAATAAAAAAAAGTACATGCAAGGGTAAAAAATTTGAGCAACTTAAAGGTACCTGACCTGATCGAAGAGGAGCTCATTGTTGAGGAGAGGGTGAGACCAACTTGGTACATGAAAGAGGTTGAGATTGGGACTGTGCTAATTGTTGTTGCTGTTGTGCTAGTTGTTGGAATATTTGCTCTTGCTGTTGCTGCTGTTGTGCTTGGAATTGGGATTGCTTCTGTGCTAGTTGTTGGAGTATTTGTTGCTGCTGTTGTGCTTGGAATTGGGATTGCTGCTGTGCTAATTGTTGTTGTTGGAGTATTTGGGGCTGATTGTTCGGGAGTGGTTGGGACTGCTCTTGCTGCAGCAATTGTTGTTGTTGTTGTTGGGGAAGTTGGGGCTGATTGTTGTGGAGAGCAAATTGTTGTTGTCGTTGGATATGGAGATGAGTCTGCTCTGCTAGATGTTGTGTGTTTAGAGGAGGCTGAGACTGCTGTAATTGTATATTATTATTATTGGCAGACTCCTGATAGGCCGCCGATTGGCCACTATAAAGCCGCTTTATGGGACGAGCACCACCGTCGTCAACACGGGATTGTCGACTTTGAACCTCCTCGATATCTCCCAATTGTCTTGTGGTTTCCATCCTGATATTTCCCAAGTGTGTTGGAGTAGTTGGGTTTACAAACCTTATATTTCCCAATTCTGCTGTGGTAAACGGCACAAGTCGACTAGTCTTACTTGCCAAATATTGATCCACTTGCTTTTGTTTTTTCTCGAATTCACCCAATTGTTTCTTCAATTCCTCGTTTATTTTATGTTGTTCCTCAATTTGCTTCTCAAATTTCAACGTAAACTCCTCAAATTGTTGTTTCATCACTTTAATCTGATCATCCTCTTTCTCCTCTTCGGCTGCGCACTCGACCCGAAGTTTAGCAAGCTTCTTCGATATTAGTTTATTAAAACTGTTATATTGATGATTCTGATTCTCATCTTTGAACCCAACAGCCTTAATCTTCCTTACTAATTTTTCAACTAAATCGAGACGAGCCTCCAGATTCAATTTCTTGCCTGCGGGGATCACATCCTCCTTGTCTTTGTTTATCGACTCCAAAATCGACACTAGGTTTTCCTCTACTTTCGCTATCTGGCTTTCTAGATCCCATGATTTCTCCATTCTACTTAGGAAATTCAACGGAAGGGTTGTGAAAGAAAAACTGATAATATTGGGCGGATATATACCATCAATATATATATCTCCTAACCCTAGTCGGTCTCTAGGAATATCTAGGGTTAATTTCCCAACTTAATCAATTGATTAATGTATGCCGGAGTATAGGGTGCCTATAAAATAAAAAATAAATAAATAAAGTGAATTACTAAACACTGCCCCCTTTTACTAGCCACCGCCCCCCTCTTAGACTATTTTGTCCTTTGCTATATTTTCCATCAAACTTCAAGTCTTTAAATTCTCTCAAACTCAATCATTCAAAATCATTCAAGTAAAACAACATCAAAACGCATGAACAAAGATTTTTCGGATTGAAAGTATGTTTTTTTTTTGAAAAATAAAAGTAAAAAAACAAATATCTATTTATCATTAATCAAATATTAAAATCCTCTTGCTAATATTGACATATCCATACCCATTTAAACTAAATGAATTGTCTAATACTTATTCAAGGACAAAAGGAAATTAAAGGAAAATTAAAAAAAAAAACCTTTAAAGAAGAACAAGAAAAAGAAAGAAAGAAAAAAAAAAAGATGAACAGAGCAGGTCGCGACCCGATCGCGACCCGGCCATGGCTGGGAAACTAATTTGCAAAGGAAACTAATTAATCAATTACCGGGTTCATTAAATAAGGGCCGTAACATGAGTTAAACCCAAATCCAAATATGATTAAGTGCAATAAAAAAAAAAAGCCCAATTCCTTTTCTGCTTTAAACCCACAATGTTTAATTTTTTCTATGAACAAAGAATTAAAAATATTTTTGTTTTATAGAATACACACCTCAATTTTTTGTTCTTTTTTTTTCTTGGTTTGATTAGCAATTTTTCATATTTGTACACTTCATAAATTTAAACGAAAAAATAAAAATGTAAATTGGTTGCAGAACTTGAGTGAACTTTAGTTATATGTTTTGAAGTTTTATATATAAATATTTTAAATTTTTGATACTTTAAAAAAAATTATACATTTGTATTCAATCTCTTTTGCTTTTGTTAATCGAGAAGCGAATGTGCTTACTCATAATATAGCCAAATATGAGTGTGTACTAGGTGATCAAAGAGTGTGGTTAGGTTATTCACCCTCACACATTTTGTAATCCTTCTCCTTCTTGATGAATAAAAGTCAGCTTTAACTAAAAAAAAATTATACTAGTACTAGAATAAAGTTAGACATATAACCTCAAGTATATAAGAGTTTTCTTCTACTAAAAAGAAAATAAGAAACATCAATATAAAAGGAACAATATATATAAAACACTCTCTGAAAAATATATAAAACACTCAATCGAGCCAGGGGCGGATGCATCATTTGTTGAGTGTTTACTGTCCACACTCAATCTCCAATTTCTTAACACTAAAAAGGTGTTCTATGGCACCCGTTAAGTTTTGCATGATTATTAGCGCCAAGACACCTTGAGATATCTATATTCATATAATCAAATCTCAACCAAGTTGGATTTAATGATTTGTTTTTACGAGGATATGAATCTTGTTTCGATTTAATTAGAAATTAATTTGGGAAAAAAAAAGAAAAATGATATTGGAAACGCCAAATGCCCTTCAATCTTTTTGAAGTTGAATTATATATTTTTTATGAGTATTTTAACCAAAAATTGAGGAAATATCTTTCGGTTCAATTTTTACAAAATTTTAGCCGAAATCGTGTAATAACCATCAAGGTTTTAGGCTAGCTTTCTGGGCCCACTCAGTTTTGCATGATTTTTAGTGTCAAGACTCCTTGAGATATCTATATTCATCTAATCAAATCTCAGCCACATTGGATTTAAGGTTTTGTTTTAACGAGCATTTGATTTTTGTTTCAATTTAATTAGAAATTAATTTGGAAAAAAAGAGGAAAAACGATATTCGAAACGTCAAAAGCCCTTCAATCTTTTTGGCGTTGAATTATATATTTTTTATGAGTACCGGCTTAGTTTTGCATGATTTTTAACACCAAGACTCCTTGAGATATCTATATTCATCTAATTAAATCTCAGCCACATTGGTTTTTAAGGATTTGATTTTTACGAGTATTTGAATTTTGTTTCGGTTCAATTAGAAATTATTTTCAAAAAATAGGAAAAAAGATACTAGAAATGTCATAATCCTTTCAACCTTTTTGGTGTTAAATTATATAATTTTATGATTATTTTAGCCAAAAATTGAGAAAATTTCTTTCGGGTCAATTTTTACAAAATTTTAGCCGAAATCGTGTGATAACCATCACAGTTTTTGGCTAATAAAGCATTATATGACCCTGGCTCAGTTTTGCATGATTTTTGGCGCCAAGCCTCCTTGTGATATCTATATTCATCTAATCAAATCTCAGCCACATTGGATTTAAGGATTTGTTTTTACGAGCATCTGAATTATTTTCGATTTAATTAGAAATAGGAAAAACGATATTAGAAATGTCAAAAGCCCTTCAATCTTTTTGACGTTGAATTATATAATTTTTATGAGTATTTTAGCCAAAAATTGAGAAAATATCTTTTAGGTCAATTTTTACAAAATTTTAGCTGAAATCGTGTAATAACCATCACAGTATTTGGCTAAGAAAGCGTTCTGGGTCCCCGGTTCAGTTTTGCATGATTTTTTGCACCAAGACTCCTTGAGATATCTATATTCGTCTAATCAAATCTCAACCACATTGGATTTAAGAATTTGTTTTTACAAGTATCTGAATCTTCTTTCGATTTAATTAGAAATTAATTCAGAAAAATATAAAGAACGATATTAAAAGCGTGAAAAGTTCTCCAATCGTTTTGTCGTTAAATTATATATATATATTATGAATATTTTATCCAAAAATTGTGGATATAATTTTCGAGTCATTTTTTGCAAAATTTTAGCCAAAATCGTTCACGGTTTTTGTTTAAAAACGTGTTTCTGGACCCCGATTCATTTCTGCATGATTTTTCCTTGAAATGTCTAGCCACATTGCATTTAAGAATTTGTTTTACAAGCATCTGAATATTTTTTTTGATTTAATTAGAAATTAATTCAGAAAAAATATGAAAAACATTGTTAAAAGCATGAAAAGCCTTTCTTTGACGTTGGATTATATACTTTTTATGAGTATTATGACTAAAAATTGAGGAAATATCTTTTAGATTAAATTTTGTAAAATTTTAGTCGAAATCGTGTAAATATCATCACGGTTTTTTGCTAAAAACGCCTTCCGGAGCTCGGTTCAGTTTTGAATGATTTTTTATGCCGAGATTCCTTGAAGTATCTATATTCATCTAACCAAATCCCAGCCATTGTTTTTACAAGTATCCGAATCATGTTTCGTTTCAATTAGAAATTAATTCGGAAAAAATAAGAAAGCCCTTCAATCTTTTTGGCGTTGAATTATATATTTTTTATGATTTTTGTTGCTAAAAATTGAAGAAAAATATTTCGGGTCAATTTTTCCAAAATATTAGTCGAAGTCGTGTAACATCATTTTTTTTTTGGCTAAAAACGTGTTCCAAGGCCCCGGGTCGATTTTGCATGATTATTTGGGCGGAGACTCCTTGAAATATCTATATTCATGTAATCAAATCTCAGCCACATTGGATTTAAGGATTTGTTTTATGAGTATCTAAATCTTCTTTTTATTTAATTAGATATTAATTTTAAAAAAGAGGAAAGATGATATTAGATGCGTAAAAAACCCTTCAATAATCATCACGGTTTTTGGCTAAAAACGAGTTCCATGGCCCTAGGCCTGTTTTGCATGATTTTTGGCACTAAGATTCCTTGAGATATCCATATTCATCTAATCAAATCTCAACCACATTTCATTTATTAATGATATTTTTACGAGCGTCTGAATCTTGTTTCGATTTAATTAGAAATTAATTCAAAAAAATATGAAAAACAATATGAAAAGTGTATAAGGTCCTCTAATCGTTTTGGCGTTAAACTATATATATATTATGAGTATTTTAACCAAAAATTGAGAAGATTTTTTTCTGGTCATTTTTTGCAAAATTTTTGCCGAAATCGTGTACTAACCATCACAGTTTTTTTTTTTTTTTTTTTTCGCAAAAAAACACATTTCGGGGCACTGGCTCAGATTTGCATGATTTTTGACATCAAGACTCCTTGATGTATCTATAATCATCTAATCAAATCTCAACCACATTTCATTTAAGGATTTGTTTTTACGAGCATTTGAATCTTGTTCGATTTAATTAGAAATTAATTTAGAAAAATGCACAAAACGATATTAAAAGCGTGAAAAGTCCTCCAATCTTTTTGGAGTTGAAATATATATATGTTATGAGTATGTAGACAAAAATTGAGGAAAAATATTTTTGCTCAGTTGTTGCAAAATATTAGCCGAAATCGTGTACGTTAGTTGAAATCACGGTTTTTGACTAAAAATACGTACCAGGGCCTCGGTTCAGTGTTGCATGAATTTTTGCGTCAAGACTCTTTAAGATATCTATATTCATGTAACAAAATCTCAGCCACATTGGAATTAAGGATTTGTAAAACAAGCATCTGAATCTTGTTTCGATTTAATTAGAATTTAATTCAAAAAATAGTAGGAAAAACGATATTAGAAGCATGAAAAGTCTTTCAATCTTTTTTGGTGTTGAATTATATAATTTTAATGAGTATTGTGTCTAAAAATTGAGGAAATAAATTTCGAGTCAATTTTTACAAAATTCTACCCGAAAAATCGTGTAATAATCATCACAGTTTTTGGCTAAAAACGCGTTCCGAGGCCCCGGCTAAGTTTTGCATGATTTTTGGCGCCAACACTCTTTCAGATATCCATATTCATCTAATCAAAACTCAGCTATATATATTGAATCTAAGAATTTGTTTTTACGAGTTTCTGAATCTTGATTCAATTTTAGAAATAAATTTAGAAAAATATGAAAAACGATATTAAAAGTGTGAATACTCCTCCAATCTTTTGGCGTTAAATTATATATATATATATATATTATGATTATTTTAACCAAAAATTGACGGAAAAATTTTTCGAGTCATTTTTTGCAAAATTTTAGCCGAAATCTTGTATTAACCATCATAGTTTTTTTTTTGGCTAAAAACGCGTTTTAGGGCCCCTGTTTAGTTTTGCTTGATTTTTGGCGCCTAAACTCTTTGAAATATCTATATTCATCTAATCAAATCTCAGCCAAATTGAATTTAAGGATTTATTTTTACGAGCATCTGAATCTTGTTTCTATTTAACTAGAAGTTAATTCTAAAAAATATGAAAAACGATATTAAAATCGTGGAAAGTCCTCCAATCTTTTTACGTTGAATTATATATATTTTATGAGTATTGTGGCTAAAAATTGAGGGAAAATATTTTGGGTCAATTTTTGCAAAATTTTAGCCGAAATTACGTACCATCACAGTCTTTTGGCTAAAAACGCGTTCCGGAACCTCAGGTCAGTATTGCATTATTTTTTGTGGAAAAACTCCTTGAAATATCTATATTCATCTAAACAAATCTTGGCCACACTGGATTTAAGTATTTGTTTTTATGAGCATTTGAATCATGTTTCAATTTAATTAGAGATTAATTTGGAAAAAAATAGGAAAAACGATATTAGTAGTGTGGGAAGTATTTCAATATTTTTGGTGTTGAATTATATATTTTTTATGAGTATTGTGGCTAAAAATTGATAAAAATATTTCGAGTAATTTTTTGCAAAATTTTAGCCGAAATTGTATACCATCATGGTTTTTTTATGGGCTAAAAACGCGTTCCGGGGTCTTGGTTCATTTTTACATGATTTTTGGCACCAAGACTCCTTAGAAATATATCTATATTCATCTAACCGAATCTCGCCCACATTGTATTTAAGGATTTGTTTTTACGAGTTTTTAAATCTTGTTTTGATTTAATCAAAAATTAATTTGGAAATAAGATCGGAAAAATGATATTAGAAGCGTGAATAAGGCTTTCAATTTTTTTGGTGTTGAATTATAGTTTTTATGAGTATTTTCACTAGAAATCAAGGAAAAATCTTTCAGGTCAAGTTTTGCAAAATTTTAGACGAAATCGTATACTAATCATCATGGTTTTCAACTGAAAACGCGTTCCGGGGCCCGGCTCAGTTTTGCTTGATTTTTTATCTATATTTATCTAATCAAATCTTAGCCATATTAGATTTAAGGATTTGTTTTTACTAGAATCTGAATCTTGTTTCGATTTAATTAGAAATTAATTCGGAAGGAAATAGAAAAAACAATATTAAAAGCGTTAAAAGCCCTTCAATCTTTTAGATGTCGAATAATATATTTTTATGAGAATTTTAACCAAAAATTGAGGAAATAATTTTTTTTTGGATAATGAGTGGCCACCATCGATTGATAAACTCAACATGGTGTCCATGGCATAGGCCATAGTTACAAATCTCAAAAATTCAAAATAATTTCAATGAAAATGAAAAGATAAAGGATAAAAAGGAAACTGAAGAGCGATTTTTTTTTTGCTACTCATGAATATGATATTGAAATGGGCTACACAGTAGGAAGTAGCCCTCTCCTTTCCCATAATCCCACCTCGCCCATCGCAGGATTTGAACTCGGGACCTCCCGTAAGAAGTCCCAAATTTTAACCACTGGGGTGTCCTCTTGGGGACACCGAAGAGCGATTTGATTGATATAGGGAGCAACATCTACCCCTTTCAATCCTGGGAGTGTATTAGATGGGAGTGCGATCTCAACCCAAAACATGGCGATGATTGTAGAGCAAGAAATTTTAGCCAATCAGAAATTTTCTACAAATTTCTTTTGAGAATTTATCCTTAAATTTATTGGATATTTTCTAAGGAAAAATGGTAGATAAATATAACACATGGTCTAACAAATTAAATTTCAATGTTTAATGATTTGACCAATCAAAATTAAGTTGTGAGTCATCACCTTTTATCTCTAATTAAATTGAGATAATTGGTAAATAAATTGCATCATCTAGCCAATCAAATCTCAAGGTTTCAAGCATTAACCAATCACAATTCACTGTTGTGTTATCTTATTTATCTCTAAATAATTAATTTTAATTAGAGATAAATAACAAGGAGAAATTAAGTTATCTTGAAACTCTCCATCCCCCACTATAAATACCAAGCTCCCAAGTCATTTTCAACACACAATTCAGAAAGCAGAGAAACAGAGCTGAAGAGCAAAGCCTCCAGAAGATCCAAGGAGGATTATTGAAAGAAGATCCACGTATGTGGAAAATTCTTCTTTCAAGGAAGATTCAATTATTGGAGAATTACTGAAGACCCAGTTATTGGGGAATTATTGAAAGAAGATCCACGTATGTGGAGGATTCTTCTTTCAAAGAAGATCCAAGGAAGATTATTAAAGATTTACAGAAGCTCACTTTCAAGAAATTATTATTTTGATATTCATCAACATATTTGAAGAAGATTATTTGTGTTCGCTCAAAATCAATCCATTCGACCCTTGAGTCAAATTATCATCAATTCGAGATCAAGTCATCAAAGACCCTCGAATCAAATTAAACTTCCTCATCAATTCAAGATCAAGTCATCTGAACCTTGAATCAAATCAAATCAAATTCTCAAATTATCATCAAGTTCAAGATCAAGTCATTTGACCCTTGAATCAAATCAAATCAAATCAAACTCTCAAATTATCATCAAGTTCAAGATCAAGTCATTTGACCCTTGAAGCAGATCTTGAAGCAGAATTTTGCGAATGAGAAGAATCAGAGGATAATTTCTTATTATTAGAATTTCCAAAGATTATACCTACATTCATCCATCAATAAAATTATTATTTGGCTCCAATTTTTCTTGTCTTATTTTTAAACTTAGAAATTTTGTGTGTTACAATGATATATTGATATAAACCTTGCAAACCGATATCCTGCATGATACAAATGCAAATACCAAATCCCACAATATAGATATATACAAATACCGAATTAAGTTTATACTCTAACATGAATCGTGGTTGGGTTCAATCAGTTTCCTCTTGTTTTTACTTCATAAATTATTGCAAAAGCAAAACTCACACGGTGAAGGTTAAAGAAAAACAAATGGACTACAATGAATATAAAATTACCCAAAAAAAAAAAACTGGATTGATAAATAATCTTAAAATCTGCTTAAACAGTTAATGTCTACGGAACTATATTGAAAATATTGTTTGAGTAAATCTTTGATGATAAAATCAGACTAAACGATGATAAACCCACCGTCTAATAATATAATAGTATAATAAAAGTCATTATTCGAAACTTTGCGAATGGAGCATAGTCATCCACAATATATCTTTGACGCCCCATTAATCATCCACGTCCTTGTACTTGAGGTATACTTGAGTTTGCTCTCGTGTCCACTCACGTTGTTGTAGTCTTCCTACAAATAATACCAGACATTAATCATGTCAGAATTCAACTTGTGCATTGCTGTTTAAAATCAAACCAGGTAAAGAATATATAAAACCTTTGATTAAGAAAGATATTGTGGTAAGGACGATTTTACTAATTGTTGCTCCACTTTGTAAGTTCGTGCATATATTTAAGCATAAAACTTCAAAGTCAATTCAATATGCTTGCTGATATTATTCTCGACTTTGACAATACTCCAAATTATAACGAAGTCTTTGATAACAATAGTGGTGGTGCTTTTGTTCTGCATGTTTTGTGGAGAGGTGGGTGTACGGATTTTTCCCATTGGATTTTTACTCTTGAAGACACCTTTTGTATCCATAGTTTCTGATTAATAAATTGCCTTTCAAAAAAAAAAAAAAGATTGAAGTTTGATGACTATATGATTCATGTGCCAATCAGAGTATGCTAAATATATACTCAACAAATTGTTTCATCAATTGGTTAAAATTTGAGAGACTTTGAGGTTCTCGAGTATGAATGGAGATGGATTATGAAATGGAGATATCAATAAAAGTACATGCTATTGCTTGCTAGCTAGGGTAAAAATTTTGAGCAACTTGTACCTGATCGATCATGAAAGAAAGAGGTGCTGATTGAGACTGAATTAGGGGTTGGGACTGTGCTCGTATTTTCGAGCTTTTAGCGACAGCCGCAAGTAAAGCCGAAGATCCACGATTAACCCGCTTTATCGGACGAGCATCACCATCGTCAACACGGGATTGTCGACTTTCAACCTCGATATCTCCCAATTGTGTTGTGGTTTCAACCTTGATATTTCCCAAGTTTGTTGTGCTAGTCGCCGTTGTTGGGGTTACAACCTTGGTATTTCCCAATTCTGCTGTGGTAATCGGCCTAAGTCGACTAGTTGCCAAATATTGATCCACTTGCTTTTGTTTCTTCTCGAATTCACCCATTTGTTTCTTCAATTCCTCTCGTTTTTTTTGTTGTTCCTCAATTTGCTTCTCAAATTTCATCGCAAACTCCTCAAACCGCTTATCTACTTCTTCTTTCGTCAGTTTAATCTGATCATCTTTCTCCTCAAGTTTCTTCGAGATTACTTTATTAAAACTGCTATTATATTGATTCTGATTCTCATCTGTTAATATATTGAACCCAACAGCCTTAATCTTCCTTGCTAATTTCTCAACAAAATCGAGACGAGCCTCAAGATCCAATCTCTTGCCTTTGGGGATCACTTCTTCCTTGTCTTTGTTTATCGACTCCAAAATCAACACTAAGTTTTCCTCTACTTTGGCTAGCTGGCTCTCTAAATCCGATGATTTCTCCATTCTACTTAGAAAATTCGACGGAACTATGAACTATGATCACGACGGGGGTGT
>AWWV01004938.1:0-18284 GCA_001974805.1 Corchorus capsularis | reverse complement strand
CGCTCCTCGCTGGCATTATTAACTACGGTTAACAATTTTTCTTTTCTTTTTTCTTTTTTGAAAATTTAAAATATCTCCTTCGTCTTCCTATATAAAATCCCTTCCAAAGCAATTTCAGATCTCATATTCTGAAAGGCGTCTTGATAAACGCCCCATATTCTCTTTAGATTACGTTCCTTTTTTCTTCCTAAGAATTTCCTTCGCGTTTTTTCGAATTTTAAGAAAAAAATGAGAGAGTGCATTTCGATTCACATCGGTCAGGCCGGTATTCAGGTCGGCAATGCTTGCTGGGAGCTTTACTGTCTCGAGCATGGCATCCAGGTAATTTTCCGTTTTCTCTGCTCTTCGATTCGTTTTCCTCATTTCTGCTTAAATCTTTCGATATTGTTTGAATTTGTTGGTTAATCTGATATCTGTTGTCGAATTGGAACCCGTTAAATTGGTAGATCTGGATGGATTCAAGTTTTAACTGAACGATTTGGCTTATGTTGGATCATTTTAGGCAAGATCTAGGGTTTAGGTTAGAATGTGAATTATTTTGGTAAAAGATTTTTCTAATGTTATTGAAATTTACGTTCTCAGGCTGATGGTCAAATGCCAAGTGACAAGACTGTGGGCGGAGGAGACGATGCTTTTAACACCTTTTTCAGTGAAACTGGTGCCGGGAAGCACGTCCCACGCGCTGTTTTTGTAGATCTGGAGCCGACGGTTATCGATGAAGTGAGGACCGGAACTTACCGCCAGCTCTTCCACCCTGAGCAACTCATCAGTGGCAAAGAAGATGCTGCCAACAATTTCGCTCGTGGCCATTACACTATTGGGAAAGAGATTGTTGATCTCTGCTTGGATCGTATCAGAAAGCTTGCTGATAACTGTACCGGACTCCAAGGTTTCTTGGTCTTCAATGCCGTCGGTGGTGGTACCGGGTCTGGTCTTGGATCCCTCCTCTTGGAGCGTCTCTCTGTTGATTATGGAAAGAAGTCCAAGCTTGGGTTCACTGTGTATCCATCACCTCAGGTGTCTACATCTGTTGTGGAGCCTTACAACAGTGTTTTGTCCACCCATTCGCTCCTTGAGCACACTGATGTTGCTGTGCTTCTCGATAATGAAGCTATCTATGACATCTGCAGGCGATCTCTGGACATTGAACGCCCCACTTATACCAATCTTAACCGCCTTGTTTCTCAGGTAATCATTAGATTCCTTATGAAAATTTCTATTTCTTATGTTATTTAACACATAGGGATTATGAAATGATCATAGTTTATGACTGGTGTTTGACAATGTATGTTTCAGGTTATCTCATCTCTTACTGCCTCCTTGAGGTTTGATGGAGCCCTGAATGTGGATGTGACTGAGTTCCAGACCAACCTGGTTCCTTACCCCAGGATCCATTTCATGCTTTCATCATATGCTCCTGTTATTTCAGCTGAGAAGGCTTACCATGAGCAGCTATCAGTGGCTGAGATCACCAACAGTGCTTTTGAACCCTCTTCCATGATGGCAAAATGTGACCCACGCCATGGGAAGTACATGGCATGCTGCCTCATGTATAGGGGTGATGTTGTGCCCAAGGATGTGAATGCAGCTGTGGCCACCATCAAGACGAAGCGCACAATCCAATTTGTTGATTGGTGCCCTACTGGATTCAAATGTGGTATCAACTACCAGCCACCAACTGTTGTTCCAGGAGGTGATCTTGCCAAGGTGCAGAGGGCTGTCTGCATGATCTCCAACTCAACCAGTGTTGCTGAAGTCTTTTCTCGCATTGACCACAAATTTGACCTCATGTACTGCAAGCGTGCCTTTGTTCACTGGTATGTTGGTGAGGGTATGGAGGAAGGAGAGTTCTCTGAGGCTCGTGAGGATCTGGCTGCATTGGAGAAGGATTATGAGGAAGTTGGTGCTGAGTCTGGTGAAGGAGATGAAGGTGATGAGCCAGATGACTACTGCTAAGCAAAGGAGTGCCTCTTAAGTGTTTGCTACTATGATGTTTTTTCCTATGCCTTTAAATGCTCTATTAGAGATAGAGAGTTGGTGGATTAATCTCTGTTCCTATTTTGAATGTTTCTGGTACTGTTGCGTGATGTATCCAGTTAGTATTTTCTATAAATAAAGCTTTGAGACTTCTGCAAATATGATATATTCCCTGCATACCATTACATGATTTCCCTTTCTTTTTGTATGTATTTCCATATGCTTTTTTATTTAGTAAAGAAGCGTTTTAGTTCGACTTGGATGGTATGCTACTGCCAATCTCCAACTTCATGGACATTGGACAAGGCAAAAGCTAAAGAATTGACAAGGCAACTCAATGACTGATTTCATTGTGAACGAAACCCTAACGTGTGAAAGAGCTACCAATCTGTTGTCATTAAAACCTTGATTCAATCACATATGCTTTTGGATTGTGCTTTAGACATTTATCAATTGACAAGAAGCATGAGGAAAACATAGAATAGGATGAAGAAAGCACAACAATTGTAGATGGGTAGAGAGAGCTCTGAATTGCTCAATAAACCGCCAGAAGATTAACCTTTCATTTATGAATCACGAAATGTAACATATTATTACTATTTATTTATTTGCAGACATTTAATCATAGACCTGTCCCTCAAATCTCCATTCTTGCACGTCACCAAACTGATTTTACTTCTAACAACGGCCCAACTTTTGGACAAGGCGGTTCTCTATTTCAATTCTCTTTTGCATCAATACAGAATACTTCTTTACCAGACTCTGGTCTCCAGCAGTCTTCGAGAGCTTGCAGCTGACAGATGACTTGTCCGAGTCCTTGTACATAGATGACATTGGCACAAAACTGCCTTCCTTGTTGCACAGCCAGCCATGAGCAGCCCTCAATGCACCTCCTAGAGAAGCCGAATCTGCCAAAGCAACAAAAGTACCAGGTCATCAGGTAATTCAGAATTCAGACTTATTTGCTACATATTTCGGAACAGCTACATTTCTAAACCACATGATAAATAATATGAACAGACGTTAGAAGATAATTGAGAATCTGAAATCAGCACAAATCTGAGGTGAGTTCATTTCATTAAATGGTTTATTGTAAACCAGTGCAGATGCAACATATAAGAACATACCAGGTCTTTCAACCGTATAAACATCGCAGCCAAAAATGGCTGCAATTGCGTTCAGAATGCTTTGATTTGCTGATGCTCCACCAGTAGCAATGATTCGTTTTGGAGGAGAAGGCATTCCAAATCTTTCTGCATGAGCACGCATCGAGAGAAACTGACCTTCAATCACGGCACGGACCTGCAGATAAGTCCATTACTTTTCAATAAGCCGCTGCACAAGAAACTTATTATTGTATAACACCAAACTATTTCGTAAGTAATTACCTCAGAAGGAGGATCAAATTCTTGCACTTCTTTTTCATTCAAGCCATCCACAGTTTCACCAGTGAAGTTTTCAAGATGGTAGCGATGAAATCCAACTGAACTTCAAGAAGCATTTAGTTAGTTATTCAAGGCAAAAAGGTTGAGCAGGTTATAGATTACTCAAGATATTAAGTATCATGTAAATATGCTTATTCCAGGATGAATGCATGTTGAAAGAACACTACGTCAGATAATCCCATAAAATGTTAATATTCTGTTCAAATCCATTATACAATTGACTGTAGTGCAGGACAATTAATGATCTTCTTCATGTATAAGTAGTAGCAAAATAATCATGAAATTAAATGATAAATTTGACAGGTGATTTTCACACTGAAACCTAACATGCAAGGACAAGTTGAAACCCACCAGGTAGAGGAGGAAGAATCTCATGCTCCTTGTAGTAGAAACCTATCTTCCCACCTGTTTGAGGAACTAGAATGAGAACCAAAGAATAAATAACTTTCATATTCAGGGAGAAAAGGTTAAGATACATGTTACTGACCGTTCAATGGAGGAGTTTGCTCAAGAAATTTGTTGAAAACATCCCAAGATTTTTCCGCACAGCGATTTCGAACATCTAAACAAACATGGTGGCTATCTTAGATAATTAAAAAATTACAAACAGCTTCGAATGAAACAACTAGAAGGAATTTCTGCTACCTTCACGCGTCAGAGACCCATTTTTGTAGCACAACATTACCATGTAGCCTTCTGTATCAACAGGATTTGGGAAAACATGCCCTTCCAATCCAGGTTGAGGAACCTTACTGATCCCAAAGACCTGCAACAAGCATAAGTAGAATCAAGTTAAAAATCATTTTTAATATCACAGCTTTGTGAGTATTGTAGTAGACTACAATGATGAAAACTTGCAAGCCTTGCAAAATACCCTAGAGTAGAAAACTGAAAATTAGCGTGACAGAAATCCAATTTCTCAAAGAGAAAAGTAGTGTTCTAGCTAAATGTTACTTGACCCATTTGTTATATATATTAATAAAAGAAAGAACTTGTATTTAGGCGCAGAACAATTTGCAAGGGGATCATTGATCTTCTTAGCAGTAATACATGTCCGAACCTTAAAAGTTAAAAGAGCTCTTCTTACAAAATATATTAAAGAAAAGTTGCAAATTTCTGAAAACAAAGATGCACATGAATCATGAAGCAAATATCCTCTTAGCAGTAATACATGTGCGAACACTTGGTAAGTCATAGACAAAGCAAACAAAAACTTAAAGTAAGATGAGCACTATTGAAGGACCTACCCCTTCAAGATTAATTTACATAGGAATCTTTGTTGAGAAGACATGTAATAATATGACATTTCCAAGGATGAGAGCAAACATGGAGATTGTCATTATCTTTTAATGGATCAGTAGGTTTCTCTATTATCCAAAGACAGTAAAACTTGCTACCATATTACGAAGTCAGAGAATATAGGCTGCTTTTTTAAACATTGGAACTAACAAACAAGCAGCGATCATAGGAAACAAAACTAATTAAAGACAACTTAACAGATATGGAAATTGTCATTGAACAAATAAAGATGCATAAATAGCACTTACAGTGTCACTGGTGCCCAAGCTGATTGCCAGGTCCCCAGGAGTGCTTAGGGTTAAACCTGCATACCCAATATGTTTTCAATAATGGAAAGTTGGAAACATAAGACTAAAAGAATTACCACTGTGCATTTTCATTATGAAGGTTCAACACAAAGTGATGCTATAAATGCTAATTCCGTTCATTTTCTGTTGGTAGAGAGATGGGCGGATGATGGCTTAATTTTGACATAGAATAGTAGCAATGATGATTCCTCGTGTTAAGAAATGAGGGGAGACTACTTTCACAAATATATCATTTTGTATAAAAATGCAATTCCAAGTCCATAGTATGGGATGAATAGGCTAAGTCATACAGGTAAAGCGTTTCCACATGGCATTCTTTGCCACTGGTTTCTCTACAAATTAGAGATGCTATCTTCCAGCTCTAAGATTGTCAACAGTAGTATGAAGATTTAACCTATTAAAGTTATTAATCTATTTTGTCTGATATTACTTTTCTCCCACAATTTTCTCAGTTCTTAGTTAATACTGTCCTGGCCCATCTTATCCTGCTGGATATTTTAACATTTTGAGCCATAATAGGGATGCTGGACTGAGGAGCATATATCTCTGTGGATGTGTACACCTAAAAAGACTGTCAAACACTAACAAACCAAGATGAGTTATGGTAAGATTTCTCTTCCATCCTCATCTGATTTTTATAAGTGGAGGAATTCAAAAATATTATGCACTGACCTCTAATAATAAATAAAAATTTTGAATATTAATTTTCCTTAAATTAGAATAACAGATCAAGTGCATGATGAAAGGAGACACCTATAACCTACCACAAGGAATGATTAGCAAACCAGCATAATTGAGTAGCAGCACTGATATCACTCACAAAGAATTCTATCTATAAGATGAAGAAATCACGGACCTGCTAAGCTGTTAGGATTGTCTCCAGACCACTGAACAACCAGACAATTCTTATTGAAGTTATACCTGAAAATGTATTAATGAGTTTCAAGCTGTCTCTAGATAGCAGTTAGAGAGATTTAATATCATATATATCTATGAACACAGATGCAAATGCATCAAAACTTAAAATTTTGATGAATATCATAGCATGCTCAGGCATACATGCAACAGTTTGCTATATGAGCTTGTCTACCAGTAAACAGACAAAAGTATATGCAAAGTACAATGTTTTCATCACTAGAAACCCAACATAAATCTAAAATGCCAGCAACAGATCATCAACTATGAAATTTAAGCAAGCAATATGCTACTGACCTCTCCACAAAATAGGAAGCTATAGGACCAGCAACAGCATGTGCAGGAGCTAACTTTCCAAGCTTCTGCTCCAAATCTGGAGCTGTAGCCTTTACAAAATTGAATCCAAACAATATAATTAATTTAATAAAATGCTTAAAATTTTTAAACCAACAGCCTTAAACCAAAACAAATGAATTAATCAACAATAGGAGATTTATAAAGAGACCAAAAACCCATTTCAGATCACAAGCCAAACATACCTGCAATGCAGCTTTAGACCAAGCTCTTTCCTTTATGTCCATCAAATTCATCCCTGCACCATCTGTTTGATCTATACAAGCGTAAGCCCCTATAAATAGACATGCCATGAAAGAGCTAACAAGGGAGATCCTCTCAGTATTCTTATAAGCTTCTGGTTGTGTCTCAAATATCTTCCGAATTTGTGGTCCTGTAAATCTCTCATATGCACGTGAACCAGTGATTTTAGACAACTCCAATGCACCTCCAACAGCCTTCTCTATTTCTCTACACTGAGCTGTGGTGCTGCAGTCCATCCATATTGGAGATTCATCGATAGAAAAGGCACTGCGAAGCTGATCAACTAATGGCTTCTTGGAGTCCAATGATGATAATAATGCAGAACTACCAGTTTTCCAATAAACACTGCCATGTTGCTGTCCACTACCAGAAACAGCAGCAATTTTCCCAAAATCCAATTTGGCTTTAGATAGTCTTTGAAAAATGAGATCCAAAGCCTCTACCCACATTAAGGTGGGTGAAACAATTCTGCCATTAACAGAAGGGTCTCTATAGACACCATCCTTGGTCTTGTAATGAGGCAAATCAGAGTCAAAGTGAATTAGCTCTGAAGCAACAATAACGAGATTGGAGTCCAAAACAGTTGCCTTCAACGACCTTTATACAAAAAATTGAAAAATAAAAGATCAATGGTGCATCTCAAATGGACAATCCAGATTAAATACTTTCTCCTAATATTTGAAAAACACAGAATTCTCCAGAATAACAAAATATCATCCAAGCCCAATTGTATAAGCATTAAACCCTGATCATAAAAGACTCAAAATCTCAAGTTTTTTATAGCATAATTTAGATACATGGGTATTTCTAGTTATGGGGTTAACAGCATTGCTATGTAAATCCTGTCATAACAGCCAATAAAAATTAGTCTTTTCTTGTTTAAAAAGAAATTTAAATTAACATCAGAACAACAAAAACCCACTTTGGGGGAATGGGTACTAGCAAATTTTCGATTACTGACATTGGATTGTGAAACGAAACGAAGTTAAAGAGAGAATTACTGAGTAGAACTGTCAAAGCCAAGGAACAGAGCATCCTTAGGAAGAGATAAATCCGCCATCTTCGAAAACAAAGCCAAACCCAAATGCGTCGAAACTCGAAATCTTTTTCTGTGTCGTCAAAAGGAAATCAAGAGAAAGCCAATGCCACTTAAAGACTCTGGTGTTTTGGTTAAATAGTGAGGGGTGTAATTGAAATAAACCATTAGTACCATGAAATAAGCAAAGTCTTTAATAAGAACCGGATAATAGATATGGATAATGACTCGTACAACGAGAAATTTTTGTTAGATAAAAAGATCTTTTTCTTGTTTTGTTAATGTTTATCCAATTTTCTTTTTTTCTTTTTTTAAAGAACATAGTAGTAGTAGTACTATTATGTTTATGTTTTGCCGTTACAAAATGGTCAAACTCAAACCTAGTGATATCAGAACTCTTAACTGACGTAAATTTCGTTTCAGTTCGACCGGGAAAGTTTTGTTAAGATGTCAGTATCCCGATATGGTTATGCCACGTCAGCGTACAGAATAGTACTAGTATCTTTCCCATTAAGCCCACATCAGCGTATCATAATATTACTAGATTCAGGTCTTTTTTTTGTTTTTTTGAAAACTACTATGAAATATTACAAAGGCAATAACATTAGCAGATGCACAACAGCACCAGGGGAGTAAGGAAGCATAATATTCACACAAAGAAGACTGTCAACCTAAATTATATAATGGTGTGCAGAATCCAATCCCCTCTGCGTCGGCTTTGTTTACATGCATTGATCATTTAATCATTTCTCTCTAGCAGAGTCACTGAGTAAAACCAAAAACAAGAATCTGAACCTACTTAATTTACATTGCTAGTTTTCTAGACAATTATCTACTGTAATAACACTCTGGCCATTCTAACTTGCAATTTTAATCTAAAATATGCTCATGAGCTAACAATGCTCGTGTGAAAGGGGGAAAAGGAGTCGGCTAGATGACAGTACAACCTTGCCATGAAAGCATCTTCGACTTGATAATTTACAGCGTCTACCATCTCACCTGTCTCAGTGCATCTATCAACCCGTCCTATCTGCAAGAATGTGGCTGCCGTATACACCCTACAACAGAAAGGCGGTTGTTGCTCTGTGATGCTCGAAAACTAGAAAAACAGAGATCACAGGCTCTGGAATGGCAATGAATCTGGATACCGGGCTCGAGAACATTGAGCAATATATATAGACTTCCCTCGAGTAATAATTACTTGAACAGATCTGGGAATGACCACATTATGAACCGAGCAAAAATATCAGACTCCAAAAACTCTATGTGAGCAGCTCGTCCAATGAATGTGTTTAAGTTCCTGCCATAAGCAGATGTGTCAAAGTTGACATCACAACGCATGAACACCCGATTCTCACTGGTAGAGGCCCGTATCTGGTCCAAGCAGTCATTCAACATCTCCAAAAATGCTTTTCCTTTTTTGGAGTAGTCCATTGATGCCGACCGACATGATTCTATTCTTGCCGAATGATGTGGAACATAACCATCCTGAGACATGTCATCTGTTAATGGCCTTATGGGTAGAAGGGAAAGCATAACACATTTAATGAACTTTTGAACTGAGTTATTGCTTAACACTTAAAATCATACTGCCCAGTTTCATCAAACTCACAAACAGCCTGCTGATACAGTTGTAATAAGTTCAAGAAGAAAAACAATCTGAGAGAGGTATGTAATACCTGGGGTGAAGATAGTAGGATTATATTCTTGAAGTATTCTAGTGTTTTTTGCTGAAAGAAGAAAAGAAGCCATTTCAGTATTTAAGCAATTAAAAGTTCTTATATTCTGACATGTCTTAAACAAAATTTTCAAGACAATAAGGGTAATAAAAATGAAATATTGGCAAACTTAAATGATGTCTGACTTGGTTATCAATACCTTACAAAGTTTGTACAAGAAAGTGTTACGGATATCTGGATCATCTGTGAAAGTGAGTTGATGAATACATTGTGCACCCTTGAACTTCTTCATAAGCCACAACCCGGAATTGAATAAAGAATTTGAACTGTATAGATATCCTAAATGTGGACCAGACAGAGATACATATGTATGGAGGAATCTTAGGTAGGGTTCCATAGCACTCTCTGCAGCACGAAATGCACATATCCGTCAGATATTCTAAAGTAGACAAAAATGGGAAACACAACTTTAAGGACAAGACGATCCACCTGCTAATGCTGTTCTTAGTATGATGTTTCCAATTGAGTGCCCAACAAAACTAATTTTGATATCTCGCAAGCGTCCAGATCTTGAAGCTTTGTCCATTTTCTTTTTAACAAAAGCAATGACTTCCTGTGCCAGCCTCTGTCCCATTTCTCTGAAGTCTCCAGATGTTTTATCTTCATTTGCCTCTGACATAAGAAACTCTATCTTGGGATCTATCAAAAGCCACTGATTCCGGACAAGCCGCAAATCCAGATGATGCCCCTATTATTTCAAGTTAGGATATAAACAAATTAGTTTGGTGACCAATCTGCCTCTAAAGAAAAACTTCTGAACATAACAAGGATCATGAACATCCAAATAAGACACCCTCACTAATAAAATCATTACAAAAATAATTAAAAGAAGAAGAAGAAGAAGAAGAAACACAGACAAAGAAGCTTTGCACACTAAATTGATTGGTATGCACTATATCTCCACATTTTAGGATGTCATGACCTTTGTCAAGGTGCATAAAACTTATTTCATGTGCTTCTTAGAACATACTCAAGAGTCAAATGATTCATTGGGAATATACATCAAATCAAACCAACAAAACCAATAAACAAATATGGCAGAGCATAACTTGCCTGAAACCCATGCACAAAGACAACAATCTTCAAATCACGCCCATTCCGTGGGGCACTTAAATTTGATTGCTTTTTCTCTGCTTCAGAACTAAGAGCCGTGCCTGAGGTAGCTGAGTCAATTATGTCCACATTCCTCAAGTAAGAGTTAGCACTGAGCGTACGACGAGGTGCATTCATTACATGTTCTATAATTACAATTGGAATTCCCGAAGGATCTCCAAATATTTGCATGTCTTGGATTGATCGATTGTTAATCTGTGTGAAAACAATCCTTCTGGGTAAAATATAGGTATGTGCCACAAAGAACAATAAGCATTAAATGCAAGAACTTACCCTCATCTGTGCAATACTTCGCCGATGAAGCTCAGCCCGCATAGCTGCTATCTGTGCAGGCTGCATTGCATGAGATTAAACTAAGTGAATAAACTATTGTTGTCATCAATAAATACATAATCCAAGAGCAACATATTTACACAATGAAAACATAAATGAGCATTTACATCATCAGTTAACTTCAACAAACTTGAACCCCTTTTATGCACAATTTGGTGCGAAGACTCATCAAAACCTCCATTTATATAATGATGAGGCATTTCAACCTTAGAATACACCATCCATATTGACCATTCAGCTCTTCGATCTTTGGCCCATGTATCATGAAGGGATTCCAATACCTTTGTTCGGTTGTCCCTGGAACAAAATGCAGTTTCAACTTAAAAAATTAGCATAAATATTAAGATGCTTGACTCATCTTTTCTGTCAGTAGTTACTATTAGGGATAAAATAATCAATAAAGTCCATATAGTGGAGGTCCAGGCAAATTACTGAACCATGTTGCTCCATGGACCATTATATCATTTGGAACAAGTTCTTTGAGTTACAGCTCAATACACTGACTGACATAATTATTAAGTTGATGATCAGTACAGCATCACACGGACACAATACATGCCCTGAAAATACTGATACTTGCCTGATATATGTAAAGGTACGGCATCAAACATACTACATCCCAAATAAAATTGACCAAGATATGCAGTCAGTAAACAAGCTCAGACATCCCTAAGCAAGTCAATCAAGAATATAAGATGTCCATGTAAAGAATTAGCTATAAGATAAATTATGATTCAAATGGGACTCATTTTATTCATTCATCCAAAAATTTCTTTAAATATGAAGGCATTTAAAAACATCTATAATAGTTACTAACTTTTATTTTCGTACAATGTCAACCTAAGAATTCTATAGAAACACACATCACCCAACCTAAACCGTGGGCTTGACCCCAAGTCGTTAAGTATCAATTCTTCTGCTACTATGACCACATGAAGTTAAAATAGTCACCATTACAGACACATGCATTTGACAATTAATAGCTACAAGAAAATATGAGGCTGACAATATTTAAAATAATATAAGAGACTAAGAGTTGATAGATAGGATACTGAACATAACAATCCTGCAATATTGGAAAGAAAATGTCTAATAGCAGCAACAGCTGGAGGAAAAAACATATAAGCTAACCTGTGGAAGTTCAGAAAAGCGTTCCATAAATATAAAACTTGATCACCCGCTAGATTAAACATTTTAATAACATCGTCCTTGGATAAGTTCTGGAGCAATCTTTCACTTCGAAAATCCAATTTCCCATTTATACTCTGTTAAAGAGAGGAAGGTATTATACTTGTAAATGATAGAAACTATAAACCATTTAAAAAAAAAAGGAATAAGGAATAAGAGTATGATGTTGGTAAAATAAAGCAAGGACCTCAAGACCATTTTGTGGCTTGCCTTGTCCTGAAACATCACCATCAGCGGTAACCTGATTTGCTTGAAGAAAGAAATCAAATAACTCTGTATCATTCATTTTAGATGTAAATTCAGTCAAATCAACAGCTTTATTAATAGCATTGCCAAGTTTTTGTAGCTCCAGGAGCAGTGTGTCACGAGCATCCAATAATGCCTTGACAATCGACACCTGCTTCACAACTGTAGAAGCCGTTTGATCCAGTTCCTGGTAAATCATATAAATGAACTATTATTCCATAAATTATTGAATATTGAGGATAAAGAAAAGACAAATTAAATAAAAATGGTAAATCTTCACTATTTTACAAGTATATACCTATGGTACTTCAAAAAATGAATTATCCCCCAAATTTTTTATTTTTTATTTTTTTTAAAAAAAGTAAGCTCATAAACTCAATTGTATTTATAAATAATCATGCCACATAATACTCAGTTAATTCCAATCACTCTATTACACCCAAAATTCCACCACTCCAATGAATAAACATTATAGACTAACTCCCATAAGAAGCACTTACGTTCTATTATTATATTAATAACTTTACTATTTAGGTCCTAAAATTTCAGTCTATCATGTGTATGCAGTACACTAGATTGTGAGTTTTATTGTAGCCACATAACATTTATATATATATATGATATTCCCAAGCTACATTCTTTTTTGTGCTGCTAATGTCACGAAGAAAACAAAACAAAAGTTATTAAATGCATAACCACACGAATAGACAAGCTGGTGATTAGGGGCAGATTTTATATAAATATATATTCATGTTTAGAACAAACCTGAGTTGATCCATTGATGCTTTCACCAGTAACACCATCAGTTGCAGTATAAGGAGCACTGAAATCATTGAACCGCCCAAGTTACTTCAATATATCAACAGAGCACCACTTACATTATAACAGAAACCACCCCTCTCACTTCTCTCTTTTGCACCAAGAACCACCCCACCCCACTCCAACCAAAAAAGGAGGTTAGAAAGAAATAAATACAGTCAGAAGGTCAGTCGTTGTTTCTAGATTCTGAGACAAACCTGGGTACCTGCATTGGGGCAATGCGAGATCCAGCTTTTAGCAGACTGATATGAACACTTACATCAACAAGAACAGAGTGAAATGCATCAAAATAAACCGGGCAATAGGAATGCAGTCCTAAAAGAGCTTTACGAGGGATTCGAAATTCATGGACAGCAGCAGGACAACCATCTGGAGAAGCCTGAAACTCGGAACTGGGTGCAGTGTATTTTGATCAGTTATGATATCTTCTTTAAACTTGAAACAGAAAAAACTGAGAGAAATAAAGCACACATGCATACATGCACACAGACCTAAACACACCAGGAATACAAGTACACTTTAAATTTTAAGCATGCAATCATACAAAAGCAGGACTTCTCAACTTACCCATTCTCTAACAAAGGAGCATACAGAAGCTCAAACTTCAAAATTACAGCTGATGAGGGAGGGCCCTGACAGATAATGTGATATCAGCACCATAACAGAACATAAAAAGAATAATGACCTATAATGCCTCAAGAATGGCCAAACCAGTCAAAGTAGGAAAGCTTCTAACCAAAAGTAATTAAAGAGAAATACGGGCAAACCTCATAAACCCAACATATTTTCTATAATGCATATGGTTGGAGTAGAGTTCTATTAGCTTAAAGGAGCAAAGCATCAAATCTTTCGTAGACTAACATTAAGTGATAAATTTACTGATGAAGATGTGAGTCAGTAGTACTGGCATGTAACAGCATTCAAGTTCAGGCAATCTATGTGGTCAGCTACCAGATTAAAGGAGTCTGTTGTGTGTGTGTGTGTGTGGATGTGTGCAGAGAGAGAGATTGGTCTACCTCATTTTCAGCAAGAGGTAGATCAAATGCAACCATGATGGATAAAAGAACATCCTGTCTTGCATATTTGATACGAAAAGGCTGTGTTAAAAAACTGTTGTCTGTATCATCAATCCTCCATACTGCATACCCATCATCGGAACCAAGACTGGGAGCTGCAACAAGTCTTTAATCTTGTTAAAATATGCTCATTGCATTACACTTTGAAAGTACAGTAATTACAATATTACGATATTTATAAAGAAAACAACACATAGTTTCAAATATATTCACATTAAACGAAATGAAAACCTATGGTTGAGTCTTAATGAAGTATATAAAAGACATAGAATTGGTTTACTTCAACTGCATCATACATGCTCACTCAATTAGTTAATATAGCATATCTTTCTATAAGCAGTGACACTCATCAATTTCACAATGCAGGGTTCCCGTTTTTAGGTCTCTAAAGGGACCACTATCAAGACAAAATGCCAGAATGTATCTACATTTGTGAGCATAATATTATCAAGTAACATAATAACTAGTAAATTGTCATTAATTTGATTCTAAGTTCTAACCATCAGAGAGTTATCATATTATTTTAGGAAGCAATTGGGGCAAACGTATAATGTGCATTAGAAGAAAACACCACAAATAATTCCAACAAATTACCTTCATATTGCACAACTCTGGCAGGCGTTCCTACGGAAGCATGCTCGTCATCATCCCATCTCATGGTAATTTTAAGTTGATACCATCTAAGCACACCAAGAAAAATAAGTAGGATGCCACACACAATTGGAAATGAACCAAAATTAATACATAATTGCCCCATACCCTTGCTGGAAAAGATCAAGGTTATGAAACCTATGGATGTATACTGCAATCTCCTGGACGGTGTCCAACATGACCACCGGCTGTAATGTAGCCGGTTCTGGCTTTGCATCTGGTAACTTCTTTGTCTGTCCGGTTCTATTACTGAAACCAATTAACCACCCAATTCGTCGTAACATATGTAATCAAGTATCCACAAAACTCGCATCCCTCTTTTATTCTTCACTCGGAAGTAAAGAAATCCAGTCTCCTTCCACAAAACAGCATTGGTCTGACTCTCATAGAATCATCAAACAACAAAGCAACTACGCATAAAAGAAGAGTCTAATATCTCTCTGTATGATCCACGGTATACAATTCTGGTTCTACAGAATAAATAAATGCCAATAACTGCAGACAACGAATTACAGTGACAAACAACAATTGCAGAATTAGTAACAGAATAGTGTTTCAGAACTTCAAAGTAGAATTGAATAAAACCATAATGTAATAAAAAAAATTAAACATTTTGCATTAAACCCAGCTAGTTCTAACAACATTGCTGTTCAAAAACTAGGTAATTGTATCTTTTTACCAACAGAAAAATAAAGAATGGCATTGTGAGATTATTAACAGAATCGAACTAGAGTTGTTTCAGAATTAAATTGTGAAGTTAATTGACAACCTCAAATGATTACAAACCAAACAAAAAGAAGAAAAAAAATGACATGAAATTGATGGTTGAATTAAAATAAACGCAAATAATAATAATAAAAAAATGCCAATGATGAGAAAAACAGAGGAAGGACAAACCTGGTTGCAGATCTGCAATTCTTTTTCTTTGTTCTTTTGTGGGACAAACAACAAGGAGAGCTAGGGTTTGCAGCTTTTTTGGGTGATAATAGCTATGGAAAAAGAAAAGAAAAATTAGACAAGATTTTTAAAGAAGAAAAAAAAATGGAAACGCGAAATACAGATCTCGTGGGAAATGGTGATATTATTTTAGTTTCCTTAATATGTATTTTTGAATATTACGATGATGTCCTCTTTTAACGTGTTGGTTTTGGGAGTTCAAAGTATAAACACGAGGCTGTCTTGTTTTGCGCCAAAAAACTGTCGAATCGAACCACAACAGACCAGACCAGACCAGACCAGACCCGACCAGACCCGACCAGACCCGACCCAACGACGATTATAACAGCCAACGGGAAAACGGTCCCCCTCTTCTTCACTTCCCTCTTCTCTCGTCAAACCTCGGTCTTGGTTCGGGTCGCCCCTATTCTCTTTATTTACCCGCTTCTTCTCAACTTTAGGCCCATTATCAGTGTCTTAATTAATTATTATTACTACTTGTTATTAATCATTACTATGATTGAGTTTTCTTTTTCTTTCATAAAAAGATTTCATTACTTTCATTTATTTTAGATTTTGGGATGATGGAAGGGTTTGAATTAAGTCTATGTAGGAAATAAATATTTAGTATTATAACAGATAGTTGGTTTAAGTGATTCGACATTTGTTCTTTAAGTAATATTTTGGATTTGAGTCTTATAAATAAAAAAATCATATTGTTAAGAGAGTTTTACTTGCATAATTAGGTCAACCCTACTCGAGCAATATTAATTTGTACATATATAAAAAATATTGAGTAGTAATTATTAAGCTATATAAAAAATTAAATCTATTTTTATGGTTTTTTTTACATAAAAATAATATCTTTAAGGTTTTGGATCCTACTTTGCAAATGAAAAAGGAAAATGCTTAGAAAGCTACTATGCCAACAATCTCGATTCTCAATTACTCTCTATGTTCTTTATTATAAGTCATGAATAACTAATATCTTCAACCAAAAAAAGTAGTTAAGAGTTAGTTTGTTTGTAAATTTTATGCATATTTTAATCTATTTTCCCATAACACCTTCAATTAAATATTCATCTATACCCACATATTCATTTTCTTTCTTTAATTAAATAAGGGTAGATTGGGAAAATAGGTAATTAATGCTTTTTTGGTAGTGTAAGATGACAAATAAAAATAAATAAAGGGTGATGACTTATAAATAGAAACAGAGGGAGTATTTAGATCAAATATGACTACTAAATATATTAAGGTTTGCCAAAAAAAAATATATATTAAGGTTTTGTATTTTTTAAAAAATGAATAATGAAGGAAAAGTTTAATGATCATCCCATACACGTTTTAAGGTACCACTTATAGAAAGTTAATCTTATAGTAGTAGTAAAATTAATGTTTGTGACAAGAGGAATTTAATTTAATTTAGTTAAAGTATATGTTACTCCATTTAATTTAATTTTGAAAAGTGGTGTCATAAAAGTCAAACAAAAGATGGGGGGGAACAAAGGCTACTGCAGATTACGTGCCCAAGGGAGGAAATCAAGGCATTAAATTTGGTCATGATTGAAGGAAATGACGATTGCCAAAGTAAAAACAAACCTCTTCATTTCATTTCAAGCAAATACTATAATAAGGAGCCAAAATAAAGAAACACCGTCACATGTATTAATGTACTATACTACTAACAATCTTAACCCCTAGGACTAAGACTAGAATTACTAGGGGACATTTAAAAAACATAGTATTAGTATTTATCAAAAACTTTTATTGCCCATTTTGGACCAATTACTTCTAGCTAAGACTATAGGGTGGGGCCAAAAATAAAAACTTTCTTTTTTAATAATAATAATAATGGTTGGGGAGAATAATAATAATGCAAGTAGCAAGAAGCGAGAAGGGCAATAATTCGATGGTGTGGGTGGCGGTCCGTTATGGGGATTTACTAAGTGTAGGCACTTTGGGGGGAAGTCTTCACCAAAAAGTAGGCAGATGCATCAAAGCCATATGACTTTCTTTCTTTTTTTCATTTCAAGATTTTAAGTTTCGAAATAATTATTCAATTCAATTGAGGGCTTGAGGTTTCTGTTTGACAAAAATGGATAAAAAGTGGGCTAAAAGGCTTTACAGCTTTGAGAATGGAGGCCATTTCTCTTTTTGTCTCCTTTTTGGGCCCTTTTTTCAAACATGTCATGGGCTTTCTGCCTTGTGGAGTGGTTGGCTCTTGCCATGGCTTGGCTGCTTGCTCTACAGTCTAACTCTAAACAATTACTCCATGGACCATTTCCATTTGCTTTCTTCCATTTTTCATTTTCTCTTATTTTTCCTTCTTCCCCATAGTCAGCACAACAACTAACGAGTACTAACAATGTCAAAAGATACAGTTTATAAGTAATAGTACTATATATCTTGTTTAATTAATTAAGGATCAAATCTTGACCAAAACTATCAATACGAGCTTTTTTCTTTTCTTTTCTTTTCACTTCTAGCTAGGAAGGTGTTGAAAGTTATGTTTTGGAAAATGTCAAAGTTCATAAACAAAAGAAACTACTAACATTTTTATACATTTTTGGGATGAGACTAATTCCGTTCGAGACAAGATCATG
>AWWV01004937.1:0-19261 GCA_001974805.1 Corchorus capsularis | reverse complement strand
TGGTTCAAATGTTGTTTATGGTTTTGAGCTCAAAAGTTTCAGTACATTTTCCCAGTTACAGTGTTGCTTGCCCAGACTTACTGATATAAGTGAGTTCTCAAGCAATTAGTAAAGCATCCCCCCCCCCCCCCCCCCCCCTTGTCAATTCAGTTAAACAGTGAATCACTGCAATCACACTTACCATTATTCCCTATAAGCTTATATACTTCACACGGGTTTCATTCATTGTATTCATTGCAATTTCTTTCTCTTGTAGGAAATTCGTGAATTGCAAGAACTTCAAAAGACATTATACACTTTCCTTCACGTGATAACTACACATGATCTGTCTTCCGTGTTCCTCTCCCCCAAAAGTCGGGGCTACCTGAATTCAATTATGCAGTTGTTGTTGCATACATCTTGCCACCATAAGGATATACTTACAAGAAAGGTGAGATAATTGATTTAGCAATTCATTCTTATCTAAGGGGTTGGCCATTCTGTAATAATTCTAGTATGCTCGGGTGGATCTAACTCTCTTTTTGCTTTCTGTGGAATAGGCTTGTGTACAGATATTTATTAGATTAATAAAAGACTGGTCTGCCAGCCCTTTTGGTGAAGAAAAGGTATGTATATGTTTCCCTTATAAAACTTTATGCTTAGCTTTATCGTGTGGACTTAATTATGTTTATGTCTCTAAGGGGTTAAAATTTCTAGGTTCCCGGTTTTCGAAGTTTTATGATCGAGACCTTTGCAACAAACTGTTGTTTGTACAGTGTGCTTGACAAATCCTTCGAGTTTACTGATGCAAATACTGTAAGAATAATCTTTGTTCATTTATTTTCTCTTTATTTGCAGTAATTAGTGTTATGCAGGATATCTTTGTTACAAACTTACAGTAATACCATTTATTGATTATGTTGTCCGTTCGTGGTAGTTGGTGGCATGCATCATGTTGTTATAGAATTGCTTAAGCCCAAAGAAAGAAAGGAAATTATAAAAAAAAATAAAGTTATCCTTTTCTTAATTAATAAGATGGTGATTATGATTGATTGTTTTTTCTAAAAACAGTGATTAATTCCCTGTGTAAAAAATGCAGTACTTTGCATATTAATTGTGCATTGTTGTGTTATGCCAAGAAAGGAGGAAATCTAAATAAATATTTCTAAAAGAAGAATCCAGCATGATAGTTTGTCATGGTTTGATGGTTTATTTATTACCAAAAAAAGCTTCATATTCTGCTCCATTACATCTTTACAATTCTACATCCACAAGCTTTATCAGATGGTTAGGAACTCACCTTGAATGTTTTATGGTGCATGGTGTTTTTGCAACTGTGAAAGCTGCATTACATTTTGGTGAGATGTTCATTGAAGTAACAATGAAAGAAACTTTTATCGCCTGTTAGATGGGCTAAAGAAGCATTACCTTCTTTCTGCATTGCCTGTAAAGAGTCTTATTCGCTTTGGTTGGGGAAAAATCAATGTTGCTTGCAGAAATGGATGTGGGGAAAGTTTATTCTCTCTTTGCTTACTCTCGTCTTCTTTACTCTGTTTTCAGCTTATTTTATTTGGAGAAATTGTGTTGGCTCAGAAGGTGATGTATGAGAAGTTTGGGGATGATTTTCTTGTTCATTTTGTATCAAAAGGATTTCCATCTGCACACTGCCCTCAAAATCTGGCAGAGCAGTATTGTCAAAAGTTGAAGGTATAACTGCGACTAATATATCTCGACTTTGGATGAGTTTATTCTTTATGTTATGTTGCACTCAGTTCATTGCTAAGATAATACAAAGAAATTGACAGTGATAACAGAACCAAAACCTGTTTTATTGTAACCTTTCACTACAGAAAATTAATTTAGTCAGTTTTTTTCTCTTACATCTTGACTACGTTTGAACTTTAGACATGGGTACAAGGTTTGTTAGAATCCATCAGAAGTTATCCACAAAATTATAATTGTAAATATAGAATGTTCATTTGAATGAAATATCTCAAGGATGGAAACAGTTTATACTTAAGTGCATCTCTAAGACAAAGTCACATGTACTATATTAAAACTTATACTTGAATTCGTGACATCAATTTTCTGCATTGCAACCATGCTTTCCAGCCCTAGGCTTGATTATTGAATGTTAGTGGCACTTCATAAATACCCGGTCAATATCGAAATCTTAAATTGCACAAATGTTGCTGCAGCTGCTCTAAGTTCTCTATGCTTTGGTTGTTTGTACTTGCAGGGTAGTGATATGAAGGCATTGAGATCATTTTACCAGTTACTCATAGAAAATTTACGTCTCCAACAAAATGGAAGCCATGTTTTCAGATAACAGAATCGAGATGGGCAAATGATTGATTACTCACTTCGACATACTGTATTCAGTTTTGTGGTGAACCACCTTTCTGTTCCACAAAGGTTCTTGACATCCTTCTATTGTGTTGTTTTCCTCTTCTTCAATCGAATTCTCTTACAAATGCTTATGTCAAGTTAATATTGCAGGTTTCATTATGTAAATATCATTTGTGTGCTATTCAAGGATGGCGAGGTATTTTTGAAACCCAGTCCTGTTTAAGTTGCTGAAATCAATGTTCCTTGATCCTGATTCCTTTCATTTTTTATGGATTCTACAGTTGTATATTTCCGGAAGCAAGCTATTTTTGAATCATGAAGTTTGGTTGAATCCTTCAGTTTCAACATGCTGATTAGGATGAAAGTTTTTGTGAGAGCTGTTCATAGTTTTTCTTTTAACCCCCCCACAATTTTTTAAACACATGTTTCTGGGTTAATTTATATATTCGATTGAGTGAATGCAACTAGATTATTACCCCAAGAATGGGTAAGAGAATACAAGACATCGCCTTATTCGTTATTTCTATTACTCTCTATTAGATATTCTTTATAAAGTCTCCACTAAGTTGCAATAAACTCCTAAATTCATCGATGTCGGATGAGGCAATAGATGAGATGATGTTATGGCCTGAAATGATGGTTTATGATATTACAAAAATTTTCTTCAGTATGGAAGATATGCTTCAACCATTGAACCAAATGGGAAACATTTTATTGAATCAGATATATCTATATACTATATATACAAGTACGAATAATGGAAAATATATTTTCCGATCTATTATTTTTTTATAAAATATATATTTAAATTGCTAGTATCAAAATTTATTTTAATTATGTCATTATTAAAATATATAATTTTATGTATTTTTTCCAATTATTTCTAAATATTAAAATATAATTCTATTTATAAAATTTTAACTTCTATCGTAACATTTAACTATTAAAGGATTTACATTTTAAACCATTATTAAAATATAATTTTATTTATAAAATTTCTATGGTATCTCCAAACTATTAAAGTATTTGTATTTTAAATTACTCCTTACTCTCGAGGATTAGGACTTGGACTTTGCAAAAAAGAAAATTTAGAACATTAGCCGCTCCCCCACCCATCTTTCCCTCGGTTTCCTTTCAAAATTTTGTTTTCTTCTCCTCCGGTCTCTTTTGCAATGAATAAAATATCGGACCGAAGACCATACCAGTAAGGTCATCGGTACCTAATTTAACTGGTTGAACCGATAATTGAATTGTTTAAGAGATTTTTTTTAAAAAAATTTATTATAAAATAAATATAATATATGATGAAATAATCATAAAATAACACATTGGTTGAGTGATTAAGTCTTTTGTCTTCGTTTAAAATGTGTTGGGTTCGATTCTTATCATTTGTAATTGTTTTTTTAATTTTTTTCAAAAAGAAAAAAGGTTGACCAAGTTCAAAATCGGCAAACCGGCCAGTTCAACCGCAATCAAACTGGGTTACATCGGTAAGTTGACCAAGCAGTTTTATATACATACCAATAAACAAAATACCTGACCGGAGGTCATACCGGTGAGGTCACCGATACCCGGTTTAATCGATTCAACCGGTTGAACCGATGATTAAACCATTTGAGAGATTTTTTGAAAAAAAAAAATAGTATAAAATAAATCTTTTTTAGTATAACATTTTTGTGGATTGGTTAAGTCTTTTGTCTCCATTCAAAGTGTGTTGGCTTCGATTCTTACCATTTGCAATTGTTTTTTTTTCTTAATTTTAAAAATGAAACAGTTGACCAAGTTCAAAACCGGTTAATAGAAGGTAAACCGACCAATTCAATAGCAGTCAAACCGGGTCAACAACGATACATTGATCAAGCGGTTTTATGTACATACCGTTACCGGACTGGGTATTGGTTCAACCGTCTGATCCGGTTTGGTATTTTATTCATTGATGCATATGGTTACCGGACTACGCACTGTTCCTGGTTCAATCAGTTGAACCGGTTGGTCCGGTTTGATATTTTATTCATTGCTCTTTTGTCAAGGGGGAGGAGGAGCTTGATTCTCTATTTACTTTTTTTTTTTAGAATAAAGTCCCCAGATCTATTGATCTATCGGGTTTTAGTCAGTTTTTTTGAGTCAGTCAGTGTTGAGTTGAGTCTGACATTTGTCTAGTATCTAGTTTGCAATAGATTGAAAACAGTTTGTCTTGTTGGAATGATTTTTCTTTTTGATCAAAGGGTGGGTGAAGGTGATCCTCGAATCAGCCACTTTTTTTTTTCGCCGTTGAAAGCTTTTTCTTGGAATATTCACTGAGAAACAAAAGCGTTGGAGTGGTGGATATGTGAAAGATTTATGAAGAAGGTTCGAGCCTTCACATAATCATCAAGACAACTCATCTAATCACAGAGCAAGATCTAGATTTAGATCTAAGAGAAGAACACTCTCGATCTATTGTAATTATGAATATTTTCTTTGTAATTTCATTTTCATAAATAAAAATTACAATCTTTTTTTTTTAAAAAATAAAGGAAAAAGGACTTGAATTTGCAGCTATATAAAAACAATCAAAATCATCCTATCTATTCATAACTTTTCTTCATATTACTCTAAACATCCCATCTATTCTTAGAAAGAAAATTTGTTGCGGTTTTCCGTATGTTTCAAAGCCAAATTTTAATATAGCTTTTGGTGTTCGAGATTGATGTTTTTGTTTAAGGTTTTTATATTCGGTAGATATATTGTTTAGCCAAATTATAAACAACGCCCGATTAAGTCAGCAACACAAATTGGTTTTTTAATATATAATTTGTTTTTCCATGATCAATTAATATATATATATATTTATTGATAAGATTGGTTTTCGTGATTATGCTAATATAATTGAATTTAGTTATACTACTCGGTAACATATTGGCTTTCAATATCCCCGGTTATCATATCCCTATTCTATTAGGTGTTAGCTATTTGTCGATTCCATGTTGTGTTATTCAAATTTCATAAGGAGGTTATCAATATTTTTTTTTTGCTCTGAGAGGTTATCAATATTTGATAGAGATATTTAATTTAAACACGATGGTCATGGGCAACGCATGTGAAAGTTAAAACTAGTTTAATCTAAAAATAATGGTTGTCCCTCATTAGATCGGTCTGACCTGGTGATCCGAGGATTGAACCGGTCTGGGTCATTAGTTGGGCTGTTTATGTAATTGATCCGGTGAAATCCGTTCGACCCGATAAAAATCCGTTGATCCTGATAGGTTTCATTGACTCAGCGTGTCATAATTTTTTAATAAATTACATCTTTAACCTTACTTATTTGTAAGTTTTTACATAATATGAAGGTAAAATAGTACTTACATAAAATTAGCTACTAAAAAAATAAAATTACATGTAACAAACCAAAACATGCCGTTGGGCAATTCGCCTTTCGTTGACACTTTTTGTTGGAATTTTTCTGCTGGTAATTTTTCTCTGAATTCTGCTTATGAGATTGCAGCCAATTTAATTAATGAAAAAGGGCATCTTTTATGGAAAAAACTATGGCTTGTTCCTTGTCATTTTAGAGTTCGTTATTTTTTATGGACAATGGCTGATGACAAAATTTGCACCAAAGTGCTTCTTCATTCTAGAGATATTTCTCTTGAGTTATATTATGATCTTTGCATTGACAGTAAGGAAAATACCCTCCATATTCTTAGAGATTGTTCATTGGCTTCTGCCACTTGGGAAAAGATTGAATCACTCCCTCCAGATTTCTTCTCTATTAATAATCTTTATGATTGTATTCTCTATAATTTGTCACACTCTGCTTTTATTTCTAATGTCCCGTGGCTCCCTTTCTTTGCTTATGGCTACTGGTCTCTTTGGTATGCAAGAAACCCTAAAATTTTCCAGGGGAAAGTCTTGACTCATGGTGATATTTTCCACATTATCAAAGATAAGTCATTTGAGTTTACTCATCTTGGTCTTAACCCCCCCCCCCCCCCCCAACTTTTGTTAATAGAGCACTTGTTAATATCCATTGGAGTCCTCCTCCTCAAGGTTGGTTCAAGTTAAATTCTGATGGCTCCACTGATAGTCATACTGGGAACTCTGGAGAAGAGGGTATTATCAGGAATAAATGGGGTGAATGGATTGGTGGTTTTGCTAGAAAGATGGTCCATGCTACAAGTCTCCAGGCTGAATTTTGGGGACTAAGAGATGGATTACAGATGGCTTTGAATCTTGGAATCAACAACCTGATCATTTCCATTGATGCAAGAGTTGTTATTAACCTTATTCACAAGGTTGCTATTGATGTTCATTGAATACGATTGTTTTTAGTATTGAATTTTGATTTTGTTATGGTTTTTAGTTTAGCAGCACTTATAACTACCTTGTTCTGAATGTCGGTTGCATATACTTCATTTGTTTGCTAAAATTAAGATGTTGCTTGCTTTTGTTCAATATATTTGGTATCCATGGTGTTTTATGTTAAATAGAAACCATAAACCAACACTGTTCTAATTTGGAGTTTGATGTGAATTCTAATTTAATCCATTGTGTATTACGGTTTATAGGATATCTTCATATGAATTTCCCGAGTTTATCCAATGAGTCTCTTATGGATGTCTACTTGGCAAATCATGGGGACTTGGAAGCTGTTGTTGACATGCTGAACCAACTTGAGGTGAGTTTTGGCCAATTTTTTGTGTGTGTGAATAATGAGAGACTTTCATTTCTGATGTTCTCAACAATTCTCTCTTGTATTTAGAAACAATGGGAAAGTTAATGCTTTTACTTTAGGGTTTAGAAACAATGTGCAGTATAACTGTAAAGTGCAATGTCCTGAGTTTGTTGAGGGTATGGTTTTTGATGATGTACAATGACATGACAGATACTCATTCACTGTTTTTTTTTTTTGAACAAATAGATTTTTTCTTGCACTAGGAGATCTTTCTCAGACGAAAAGCGCGAAGACGTGACAGTCAAGGAATGGTGGGAGGACTCCACGGATGAAGAGGATGTCGAGCCAAGCATTCCTGATCTGGATGAAGAGTTTGCAGATGATGAAGAGGAGGTTGCTGAGGGGATTGAGAATGAATACTGGGACTGTTTTGATGCTTTTTGTTTTTGAAATAGTAGTTATAGTAGTTTATCTTCTATAGCACAGGGAAACTCTAAAGAAGTGCATATCTGTTGTAGTTGGTTAGCCTTCTGACAGAGTCTCTCCCGTAGCAAAAGCATTCACCAGAGCATATATTTGGTTTACACTTGTGAATTCTCATCTCATCAAATCAAACAAGTTCAAGGCCATATAGGATTTTTTGGCCTGCACAGCAGAAAGGCATGTAGGATTGTTGCACCGACAGCTTTTGACTATATATCAAGTGAGCGTAACCTGAAGGACTGTAATGATATTTTCATAGCTCATTGTATTTGTACTCAGATTACAGATCAAGCATAAACCCAAAGACGTACTTGGGGGGAGGCCATACTTTCTCATCTCAGCGAAGACAACTTCAGCTTTCTGTTTCATCCAGCTGTGCAGTAGGCCACTAGGCCTTTGATAAGAAGGGCATAAGTATCAAGAAGTTGCTAAGTATCAAGGGTAGGTGAGAAAACTAAACAACTGAAAAATTTCAGATCTCGGATCAAATTTAGAACTTTAACTGGAAAGTGCGGTCTTATTCGGAGTCGGTACTAAGTGCATGGATTGTTTTTTACAATGAAATTTTATAATCAAATCAAAGGAAAAAGGTAAATATATAGTACTAAATGCCATTTTGCACTCTTAAGTTTGTACGGACTGCCACTTTGCGCTCAACTTTTGTGCCACTTTGCACCCTATGTCCGGTAGGACAAACGAATCGGTCACGGCGTCCGACGTGGCATGCCACGTGGACAAAAATGACACATGTCCTTTTTGTGCACGTGGCATACCACATGTCACTTTTGGTACACATGGCATGACATGGGTCACTTTTGGTACACGTGGCATGACACATGTTACTTTTTGGTACACGTGGCATGCCATGTCGGACACTGTGATAGAGCCGTTTGTCCTACCATGACGGAGGGTGCGGAGTGACACAAAAATAAAACTTTAGGGTGCGTTTTAGTCAAAATAAAAAAGTTGGATGCAAAGTGACAGTCTGTACAAACTTAAGGATGCAAAGTGGCATTTATGCCAATATATGGCTAATCTATTTTCATATATTTTTTGATATTCTATATTTCCCTAAACCCCATATACTAGCATTACTAACATTAATAAAGAAATTCAAAGAGGCAGGGCAGTTTTGTAATGAGAATAGTTAATTATAGCGTAGATGTGAATAGTTTTACAATTATTTTGTTTTATTATTACAAAAGAGCTACCATTTTCTGATATGGTGTTGAATGACCAATAATTACTTTAAATTGATAAAAAAAAAGGCATAAATGACACTTTGCACCCTGAAGTTTGTACGGACTGCCACTTTGCACCCAATCTTTTTATTTTGACTAAAACGCACCCTAAAGTTTTATTTTTATGCCACTTTGCACCCTCCATCATGGTAGGACAAACGATTCTATCACGGTTTCCGACGTGGCACGCCACGTGTACCAAAAAGTGACATGTGGCACGCCACATGTACCAAAAAGTGACACATGTCACGTCACGTGTACCAAAAAGTGACACGTGGCATGCCACATGTTTCAAAAAGTGACACGTGGCATGCCATATGTTTCAAAAAGTTGGGTACAAAGTGGCAGTCCGTACAAACTTAAGGGTGCAAAGTGGTATTTATGCCAAAATTTATTTTTTTTTAGCTTTTATGTTTAAGCTCTTACAAATAAGAAATCAAGTAGGAGAAACTATCTTCACTTGCGCAGCATGGCAGCTGTGGTCTCTCAGTGGACGTTGCTGATTTTTAGTTTCAGCCTTCTTGCTATGCTGTAAAATTGCTGGTTGTGGATCAGGTCAACTTTTGATCAGGACAAAAAAGGGGGTCACGGTACATGGTGATTTGATGTTTTTAAGGAATAGTGTAGGCTAAAGGCCATTTCCAATTCTTATATCTATTTAATTTGTCGTAAATGATTCAATTTGCCCATCATGCACTTATTGCAGAGTAAGCTTCCATTGGTGGGAAATGTTGCTCCTGATTTTGAAGCAGTGGCCGTCTTTGATCAGAGTTCATTAAGGTACTTTTTGTGGATGTTAGCTCTGAGATGTATCTATACCTTGGGGGCATACTTTCATCTAGTGTGTCCATCCTTTTCTGATTGCTACTTCTGCTATGTTGTGTGGTTCCTCAGCCCTCTTCATGTTTGAGGTGAGAAATGATAATTCGATATTTTGTGTTCCTTTAGTATTTGAAAACCTGCAGCTATCATTCTTTTTCACCTTTAACTGTTCTTACTGCAGGCTATCTTCGGGCTTTTAGTGTTTGTGGGCTACATGGTAGCGGACACACAGGAGATCATTGAGAAGGCACACTTGGGTGACATGGATTATGTGAAGCATGCTTTGTACTTTTTCACCGGTTTAGTTGTTGTATTTGTCCGCATTCTGATTATCATGGTTACTATACGCTTGGATATGCGTATACGTTACTATGCAGGTTACTTTGGTTAATTATATTATATACTAGTCTATTAATTTTTGAATCTGAGTCTGTATATTTGGTATTATATTAACTTGCAATTTGCCCTTTCAGAGATATGGTCCTCCACCATCATGCCACATTTGCAGAGCTGAAGATTATCTAGTGTCCTGGGCGGCCTCTGAATTTACCCTTTTGAAGATTTTGGTATATGGCGGGTAGTTTAGTCCTTTGATTCAGAGTGATCTTCTACCAATGTGTCGACATGAATATGGATATATGGTAGTTTTATGTAAATGTTGATATATATGGACGTCCGCCTGCATCTTTATTTTGTATAATAAGTAATTGTTGCCTTAGTTCGTGTTTCCTTTTATATGTATATATATATATACATGATTCAATATATATTTTTTTAATTTCTTTCAATCTAATTACGATTAATTTTGTATTTATCGTGTTTTTTTTTCTTATGACATTCTTTTTTTTTTGGTATAGGAGGGCAAGGATTCCAACCCCTACTCTCCGGGTGAACTTTTCACACCTTAACTACTAGGACAAAGCTTCAAGTGCTTTTAGTTATAACATTCAATTTCTTTGTTTACATTGTAATAATACTATATTAGATTATCTTTTAGCTTTCCGCACACGTATATATAATGAGATGTTCATATACCAATTGGCCCCCAAAGAAAATTTTCATGTTTTGCCCCTGGCTTTATAACCGGTATTTGTAATCCCGACTCTTTGATTGAATGAAATCCACAACCACTAAAACAAATCTATATATGATTTACTCGTATTTTAAACCTAACGGATTACTAGCTAAGCTAGTCGGTAGCATTGATTGGGAAACATATATAACTGGACTGCTACCATTAAGAATTTTAAATAAATTTTTATTCTTCTCTTTTCAAATCAAGGGAATTAATTAAGCAGAATAAATCTGTTTTATTTTATTGTCACGTGTAAAATATCCTAAAACCATAATGTTTGGTTTTTTTTTTGGCCAAAAAACCATAATGTTTGGTGGATTGGTAAAAAAATATGTTTTTTTTTCCTAGAAATGTCAAAAAAATATGTTTAAGGAAATGGTTTTAATGTTTAATGGGAAACAGAGTAGGAGATCTTCAGGTATTATTTCTTCCTCATCGCAATGATGATTCTTCTTTAGCTTCTTCTTTTTTCTTTTCTTCTTTTTTTAAGAAAAAAATCATAAATACGAAATAGTCATGCTTCGAATTGTCAAATATTATCTTATCAATCAAAAAAATCATCTTGTTCATTTACGAATTAGCAACTTGGCTTAGTGCGTCCTTCAAAGATTTTGGCAAATTACAAAAACGTAAAGAATTGGCTATTTAAATCGTCAATAAAGCTTGCTTATACCTACAACATATATTTACATGTTTACAATTTGATCACCTTTTTGAACGAATCATGACCCATCGAAAATGTTGTTCATGGCTAAGGAAATTATGGTAAAGATGGATCAATATTTTCATTTTGGTTCATCATGAGAAAATCTTTTTCTTCGTATTTGTGCATTTTGTGATCCTCAAATGTCAATTATTATGGCTTGAATCCTGGGAAATTTTACATGTTTTGGGGATTATGAAAGTACTAATTCTAGGGTTTTGATTTAATCTCGAACATGTCAGTTGGTTAAGAAGGATTAAGTAAAGAGACTTTATGAGGAGATGGAATTTATTTAATTGCTTATGTGCTTACTGCTTACTTACTCTTTAATTCTTGGTTTCTCAGGGTTGTAGCATGTAACAGACATACCACAGTTTTGTAAGTGATGGTCACTTCTGACGTGTAATTTTCCTTCCATGTTTGAACCCAAGTTCTCGTTTTTTTTTTTGTTTCTTCTAGAATTTCTAAAATACCAATAGTGAAAGTGTTTATTATGAAGCTTTACTAGTTATTCATGTCAAATAAGTCGCGGATTCGAGAGATTAACATTGATATATAGATTGTCCTCCTCAAGGAAATAGTGACATAGGGCTTCATGAAAATTAAGCATCTAACTATCCATATCTTCCAATAAGATCACGCTACATGTCAACTTAATGGATTATTTATCAAATAGTCCCAAGATATTTTACTCTATTACTTCACCAACGCGGGATTGGATCGAGTGCTCAGCAGCTCGTTCCAACTTAAGCAGGTCTCATGTTCAAAATATTGCACACACAACCACCCCCATTGGTAGATTCACCCACCAAACTCAGGTGTGCGACGCGAATCGAATCTGAATTAGTCAGAGTAAAGCTCTTGATATCGGGTGGGGAAAAAAACTCTTCTACTTCATTTCTTTCACAATAAATTAGCCCTCAAACATTTTATTCTATACAATTTAGTCTTTTAACTTTATTTCTTATATTTTTTAATAATTTTTTATTTTACTGATTAATACTCTTTAAATTAAATTTGATCTAAAGTACATTTTTATAAGTCTAATAAAAGATGTCGTAGTGAAACATGGTGGCGGAGTTTAATCTAGTTTATATAATAATTTTCTCAGTAACGGATAAACAAATGGGGAAAATAGTACTCTGATTTGCGAAATTGGAAAATAAAAGTTAATTTGTCATTGTAATTGTTTTTTAGGAAATACAATAATCATCAACACCTCTCTCTCTCTCTCTCTCTATATATATATATATATGCTCAATCGATCCAATGATAAATCACAAATATAAATCACGTCTCTAAATAAAGGTAACAATCTCAATCAATCCAACGAGAAATCACAAATATAAACTACGTCTACTATCAGTGGCAGAGCCAGGAATTTTATGTTGGGGGGCCGATCATGGTGATGTATATATACATAAATGCATGTATGCGCACACACATATTTTATTACTTTCACACCAAGTGAGAGACTATATATTACGATTCAATCAACTAAAATCCTTGATATTCTTATCAAGACTAAACATCACAATTGCAATTCAAATCCACTTTATAATAACAATATTACACTTATATATAATGTTTTGCCTTTCTAATTAAAACAAGAGGATCATATTAAAATAGCCAATATAGCTCATATATAGATTCACATTTACGAGAACATTTATAAGAGAAGATTTTTTTTAAAAGTATGAGGATATTAAAATAGCCAATATAGCTCACATATAGATCTTACAAGAACATTTATAAGAGGAATTTCAAAAATAAAAATTAGTATATTACTAGAACTTCAAAAATTCAAATGCTTTCATGCATACCTTATTTAACTAGTTCATAAACTCTACTCGGTATATATTCTATTCATATATTATTAACTAGTTCATAAATATATTGGGTTTAAATTTTTATCTTCATTTCCATCTAAACCATATTTAACTTATAGGTTGAGGTTAATTATATTTTCTTTAGAAACCATTATAATATTTTTAAAGGGGCCATTCATGATTTCTGGAGGGACCATTACTTAATAATTAACTATTAATCTCAAAACATTACATAAACCTATATATATATATATAATTCAAATTTCTAAAATTTTTGGCCCCCCGCTCTTTGTGGCTCCATCATTGTCTACTACTTAATAAAGGTAACAAACTAATCAAACCCACAAAAAATCACAAATATAAATCAATCCAATGAATAATCATAAATATAAACTAAGTCTACTAGCTTAATTAAGCTAACAAACTAATTAAGTCCACACAGAGGGGCACAAAGCCCACATAAAGTGGGACAAACCCACATGCAATTTACGTGCCGTGGGACTTGAACTATTATAGAAAGTTATGATTAAAAAGGTAATTAAAAGGGAAAAATAGGTATATGATTTGCGAAATTGGAAAGTTAAAAAGTGGTTTGTATTCTTTATTTTAAGAGTAAATTACAAATTTAGTCACTTAACTTTAGATGGACTTCTATTTTAGTCGCTTAGCTATAAAAATAACGATTTGATCACTTAAGTTTGTAGAATTAAATATTTTAATCACCAATAAACTCTTAATTTGTTTATGTGTTGTGTCATCGATCATGACACATGGCATAGTCACATCATAATAAATTCATAATAACGATTGAGTGATCAAAATATTCAATTTTAAAAATATAAATGACCAAAAATTTATTTTATATAGTTAGACTAGACGAACATAATAGAAGGTTGTTAAAAGAGGAAAGTTATAAGTACTCATGATGTGTACTCAAGATTAATACTTGCATTTTTTTTTACCTTAAATTTGTATGTTTCCAAACAACTAAAAAATATATCCTTGTATCCAAACACCTAAATATCTCTTATATTTGTCCCAAGTACTATTCTTGAGTGCAAATCATGAGTACTTGTAGCATCTCCTTAAAAAATTAAGTGATTATCTATATAATTTACCTTAACATATACAACTGGACTGATACCATTAAAGATATTAAATAATTTTTTTATTCTTCCTTTTCAAATCGAGGGAATTAATTAATTAAGTAGTATCTACTTGTAATAAATCTGTTTTTATTTTATTTTCACGTGTGAAATATCCTAAAAGGCTAAAACTATAATGTTTGGTGGATTGGTCAAAAAATATGCCCCCCCCCAAGAAATTAAATGTCAAAAAATATGTTAAAGAAATGGTTTTAATGTTTAATGGGAAACAGAGTTTTATTTCTTCCTCATCGCAATGATGATTCTTCTTTAGCTTCTTCTTTTTTCTTTTCTTTTTTTCTTTTAAAGAAAAAAAATCATAAATACGAAATAGTCATTGTTCGAATTGTCAAATATTGTATCTTATCAATCAACAAAATCATCTTCTTCATTTACGAATTAACAACTTGGCTTAGTGCGTCCTTCAAAAGATCTTGGCAAATTACAAAAAAACGTAAAGAATTGGCTATTTAAATCGTCAATAAAAGCTTTACCTACAACATAATTACATGCTTATTACAATTTGATCACCTTTTCGAACGAATCATGACCCATTGAAAATGTTGTTCATGGCTAAGGAAATTCTGGTAAAGATGGATCAATATTTTCATTTTGGTTCATCATGAGAAAATCTTTTTCTTCGTATTTGTGCATTTTGTGATCCTCAAATGTCAATTACGCATCTATCCCAAAATTTGCAAGAATTGATCAATTTTATAGTGCATTTCATTCATATAAAAAGTTCCGAAATCAGGTTCAAATTACAAGACTTCTCAATTGGGTTTCACATGTTCTACTTTCTATGGAAGAGAAAAAAAAAAAAAGAAATATAATGTATAGGTTTTTGGAATATATAATAACTATACATGTTCTACTTTCCAAACTTAATGTTAATTAATTATCAGTTTTAATAGCATTGTCTGAATACCATAAGGAAGATTATCAAAAGTATATATAAGTAGTCATCCAGTATAAATATACATAAAAAGTATATATAGACAACTGATATCCAGAACGTCCATGTGTCCTGTACGAACACCCATATATAAGGATTTCCCTAGTCTCTTTAGACAAATACTGACAGGGGCTGATCTTCTTTATAGCTTGAGGGGGTATTAGTCCCCCAAAATTTGTAGATTTCCTTAATTAGATATGTATTTTTATGTATATTTATATGTACTTCCACTAAAAGTTTAGAAATGGCCCCTTAAAATAATTATATTTAATTTGGCCTCCTAAATCTATGTGTCAAGATCCGCCTCGGGATTCTGAAACCCTACACCTGATCAACATAGAAATTTGAATCATGGGTAGTGCTAATGATGGTTATGCCCCATCGGAAGTGATGTTTTGTCACAAATAGTGCCATCGGAAGGTTCTAGTTTAAGGGACTGCCGACCTCCAAAAAGAGAACAACCTTAAAAACCTGTTAAGATTTCCTGCTGAATATCTAGGCACTGTCACGAAAGGAAGCTGCCTGTTTTATTCCTCAAGGCAATGGCCCAGGCCAAAGCAACGAGAGCGAATGTTCCTCAAAAACGTAGCCAAAAGCTTACCATTACCAACAAGAAACGACTCGAATAATGGCGTGTGTCATCAGCGTGGATTTGTCACCCAAAGTGATATCTTTTACGAAGACTTTGATTTGAATGATTTTTATATATAAAATATATAACCCATATGTATATATGATATCTTTTTCGTCTCCTTAATTCTTTTGCCTTTTCCCTTTATTTCCCTCCTTTATTGTAACCCGTCAAGCAAGAATTTTTGAATTTGCATTACAAATTTTAGGTTGACTCAATAGATTAGCCGTAATTTTCTGTCTTGGGGGCTCTACATACCCATCGACGACTTGGTTTCCCTTTTATAAAGACAACACATGAATTGATGATATATTTAACTTACTTTATTATGATCTTTAGTTTTGGTTCTTCTTTACACTTCAAGTATGAATCAATTGACCCATTAATTTATATATTAATTGACCAAGTATATATACTTTTTTACTATGACATTACAAGGGTGTTGATCATCTAATCACATCAAAATCAGAAATTTAAAGAAAAAAAAAAGGTTAAAAACTCGACCAAAATAACTGGTGTAATTTGCCTATATATATAGTATATGCATAGTAGAATCAATTAAACACGAGATTCAAATTCTGATAATTTCCTATATCTCTCTCCCCATGAACCCCATATATACATGTGAACCATTAAAAATAAATCAATGATTGTTAAATATTAAACATGGTGTATCTAGTTAAATTATAAGTTAAGCGTGAAAATTACTAAAAGAACCGTTTCATTACAAATTTATGATTTAATAAAATAAAATCAAGGGTTTAATCTTTTCTTCATTGAAAAACTCTAAATTAATAAATTATATTTTGTGAGGATCAAATTCAGAGTCAAGAAAATACAGACTCCCCCCGACAATTATATTTGGAAAATTTGCTTTCTTGATTGCAGTCATTTTGATGCTACTTACAATATCTATATATATTCTTGTGTATGACGTTTAAAAAATTTGCTCTACAAGTTCTAAAAAAATGACTCAAACTCAATGATTCAATTAGGGTAGAAAATGAACCAAAAACTAAGTCTTTCTGGTAGAAAATGAACCAAAAACTAAGTCTTTCTGACTACAATTAGGTTGGGAAGTTTTCACCTTAGTACTGCTAAGAAAACCAGAATTTCCTTCTACATTAAGCAACAAAAGGTCAAATTGATTAATGGATTTAACTAAAATTTGATTTTAAACACATGCTTTAGCTAAGCTTAGGGAGTATAAATTTCTACGAATCTAATCTAAACCATATCGCTCTTTCATTTCAAATTAAACGCCTATGTATCTTGAGATATTCAAAACAATATATCTACTTTTTAAATGATACTTAAAACATTTTTAAGGGTCTTCCATTAAAATATTAGTAATTTTAGGTGGATCCCTAAGAAATACTATACCTTCAATAACTTTCATAACAGTGGCCAAAAAAAAATTCATAACTTTTAAAACTTTTAAAGACAACTAGTAATTTGCCACGTGTTCCACACGTAAGATTGAAGTTTTAATTGAAATATATTTTAAGTTACATATTGTGCAATATAATGTCAATGTTAATTTTGAAAAGATTAAATTTCTCTAAATTTTTACAAATTATTGAGAATAAATTAATCAATTTTTTTTCATATTTTTTTGAATTTATTTCTAATTAAATCGAAACAAGATTTAGGTACTCATTAAAATAAATCCTTAAAACCAATATACCTGAGATTTGATTAGATAATATAGATATTTTAAGGAGTCTCGGCGCCAAAAATCATGCAAAAATGAGCCGGGCCCGGAATGCGTTTTTAATAAAAAACCATGATGGTTAAAATGATCGGAGTTTCCTCAATTTTTGGCAAAAACACTCATAAAAATATATATAATTCAATGCAAAAAGATTGAAGGTCTTTTCACGCTTTTAATATCGTTTTTCGTATTTTTTTTAATTAATTTCTATTTAAATCGAAACAAGATTATGATGCAAGTAAAAACAAATCCTTAAATCCAATGTGGCTAAAATTTGATTAGACTAATAAAGATATTTCAAGGAGTCTCAGCGCAAAAAAACCATGCAAAACAGAAGGGTGGTCCTGGAAGGCTTTTTTAGTCAAAAACTGTGATGGTTATTACACGATTTCGGGTAAAAACTAACCTGAAAGTTTTTCTCAATTTTTTGCCACAATACTCAGAAAAATTATATAATTGAACGCCAAAAAGATTAACGGGCTTTTCACGCTTCTAATATCGTTTTTTCATTTTTTTCCCGAATTAATTTCTAATTAAATCGAAACAAGATATAGATGCTCGTAAAAACAAATTCTTATATCCAATGAGGCTGACATTCGGTTCGATGAATAAAGATATTTCAAGAAGTCTTTGCACCAAAAATCATGCAAAATTGAGTCGGGACTCCGAAACACATTTTTAGCCAAAAACCGTGATGGTTAGTACATAATTTCGACTAAAAACTAACCCGAAAAGTTTTTTTCTCAATTTTTTTGCCACAATACTCAGAAAAAATATATAATTCAACGACAAAAAGATTGACGGGTTTTTCACACTTCTAATATTGTTTTTCCATTTTTTTTGAATTAAATTCTAATTAAAACGAAACAAAATGCAGATACTTGTAAAAACAAATCCTTATATCCATTATGGCTATCATTTGATTCGATGAATATAGATATTTCAATGAGTTTTTGCGCCAAAAATCATGCAAAAATGAGCCGGGGCTCCAGAACTTTAACCAAACATCATGATGGTTAGTATACGATTTCGGTTAAAAACTGACACGAAAAGTTTTTTCTAAATTTTTTGCCACAATACACAGAAAAAATATATAATTCAACGACAAAAAGATTGACGGGTTTTTCACGCTTCTAATATCGTTTTTCCATTTTTTTTTCGAATTAATTTCTAATTAAATCGAAACAAGATTAAGATGCTCGAAAAAAAAAATCCTTATATCCATTATTGCTGAGATTTGTTTCGATGAATATAGAATTTTCAAGGAATCTTTGCGCCACAAATCATGCGAAATTGACCCGGGGCTCAAGAATGCGTTTTTAGCAAAAAAAAAAAACATGATGGTTAGTGATTTCGGCTAAAAACTGATCGGAAAAGTTTTTTTCTCAATTTTTTGCCACAACACTTAGAAACAATATATAATTCAACGCCAAGGAGATTGATGGCTTTTCATGCTTCTAATATCATTTTTCCATTTTTTTCTGAATCAATTTCTAATTAAATCGAAACAAGATTGAGATGCTCGCAAAAACAAATCCTTATATCCAATATGGTTGAGATTTGCTTTGATAAATATAGATATTTCAAGGAGTCTTTGCGCCATCTGGCCAAAAAGGAGTCTTTGCGCAAAAAATTATGCAAAATTGAGCCAGGGCTCTGGAATGCGTTTTTAGCCAGAAAC
>AWWV01004935.1:0-15017 GCA_001974805.1 Corchorus capsularis | reverse complement strand
CTCTCGACAGTGATGCTCACCACACAACGCAGACGCGACTCTCGACAGTGATGCTCACCACACAACGCAGACGCGACTCTCGACAGTGATGCTCACCACACAACGCANACGGGGCCCTCGACAGTGATGCTCACCACACAACTCTCGACAGTGATGCTCACACGTTGACAACGCACAACGCGACTCTCGACAACGGCTCTCGACAGTGATGCTCACACGTTGACAACGCACAACACGACTCTCGACAACGGCTCTCGACAGTGATGCTCACCACACAACGCAGACGTGACCCTCGACAGTGATGCTCACACGTTGACAACGCATAACGCGACTCTCGACAACGGCTCTCGACAGTGATGCTCACCACACAACGCAGACGTGACCCTCGACAGTGATGCTCACCACAAACACAAACGTGACCCTCGACAGTGATGCTCACACGTTGACAACGCACAACGCGACTCTCGACAACAGCTCTCGACAGTGATGCTCACCACACAACGCAGACGTGAACCTCGACAGTGATGCTCCCCAAATACATCGCAGACGCAAATCTCGGAAGTGATGCTCCCCACACACAACGCAGACGCAAGTCTTGGCAGTGATGCTCCCCACACACAACGGAAGATTATCAAGTTATTATATTATTATAAGTTGTAATCTATTAAACGGCTCTCGGCAGTGAAGCTTCCAACACACAACGGAAGATTATTGAGTTATAAAGTTATAATATTTTAAGTTATAATTTATTAGTATAAAGTTATTATATTTGAACTTCGAACCCTCCTCATTGCTACAAGATTATCCTGGGAAAAGAGAAAAAAGAGAAAGAAGAAAGAAAGTAGAGGGGGGAGGGGGCTCATAAAAAGAATGAAAAGATTAAACAAGATGCCAAGAAATAGAAATAACTACAAGTGTGACAAGTAGTTTACCTTCATCAACTGCACCAATAGAGAGACAGCAGCAACAGATAGAACTGCAAAACAGAAAAACATAATCAGGCAACCATACTTCTGGGGGGAAAAAATCAAGCAATCATCCAGAAGCCAAAAAAGAAAAATCAACAACAGCAAGCAAATGGCAACACAATCCACAAGAAACAATCAAGACAATCACTGACAAGCAAAATCACCCAAAAAAAAAAGAATCCAGCACAAAATGAAAGGATCACAAAAGAATAAAATAAATGATTGGATGGCTTTAATATTCTGAATATTGGGTAAGCTTTGGACGATCAGGACAGCGGAAAGGTGAAGGAGATCAAGGAGAGCTTTGACTTTGCACTAAATGCAAACTATGTAAGATCCCATGTTACAGGTCTGAGTGAAGCTTAACGCATGTGAAGAAATGCAGGAGTAACCGGTAACGTATATTGAGAGATGAGATGCAATATCTGCCTGCATCTACGGCACCAATAATTCGCACCAGTTGCAAATCTGTATGCACCTGCAAGAAGTAATCATAAGACTCTTAAGGCACAAATGAGATGAGATGAGATGCAATATCTTCCCTTACGTTTCTTTTCTTTTTTAACTGAGGCAAAAAAAAAAATCAACCAAAGTAAACAAACACTTTGCATTTAACTTAGACTACTTTTAAATATTTATCAATGAAGAAAACTCCTAAGAGGCAAGAATTATTCAGGAATTCCTTTTTATCTCTATGACTTGACAGAGCTAGCATATGCTGGCTTACCGTATGTTGAATCTTTCCTTGCAAGATGATTAAGCTATATTTGATGTTTTCATCCACTTGAGTTGCTGAAAGCATTTGAAGTTCAAAAATTTCAACACAAACTACCTATCTTGAAGCTCATTATGGTCAAGTAAACTGCAACATAGGCATAAAATTGAATTATTCTACTGGTGAGAGATAGAGAACCTCCAGAGTCTGAGAACCAAACTTCATAACAATATTGACTTACAAGATCGTTAGTGACAGATTTCTGCCAAGTTCAGGGGGAAGAGGTACTGCAATTCTTATATCCCAAATCCAACACCTCCAATTCCTTGAGCTCAGTGATCCCTTTGGTGATGATTCCAGTAAAAGAATTGTTCCGCAAAACACTGTAAAGGGCAGCAGAATGATGCATTTAGATTGTCGAGGAACCATTTAAGGAAGTCACTTGATATCAAGAATCATATAAAGATGCCATGAGGCACTTACATAGACTTGATATGAACTACGTAAGATCCCATGTTCCACGTCTGAGTGAAGCTGAACGCATGTGAAGAAATGCAATACTAACCCCACATTGAGAGACAAGATGCAATATATGCAGGCATCTATGGCTGCAATAACTTGCACCTATTCCGTATCTGTATGCACCTGCAAGAAGTAACCAAAAACTCTTAAACCACAATTTAGATACAATAATTTACTTGATTATTCCTAATTTTAAAAAAATCAAGGCAAACAAACAGTTTGCATTTAACTTAGTAAAACTTTAAATATTTAGCATTAAAGAATTTTCCAAGTGGCAAGAATTATTCAGAAATTCCTTGTTGTCTTTTTGACTTAACAGAGCTAGCATATGCTGGCTTAAGCTTACCATGTATTGAATTTTTCTTGCAAGATGCTTAAGCAACATTAGGTAGCTGGTTTTCATCCACTTGAGTTTCTGAAAGCATTTGAACTTCTTAAATTTCAGGAGAGAAACCACCTAGCTTGAAGCTCATTATGGCCCAGTAAACTGCAACATAGGCATAAAATTGAATTATTCTACTGGTGAGAGATAAAGAACCTCCAGAGACTGAGAACCAAACTTTTTGATTGACTTACAAGATCGTTAGTGACAGATTGCTCCCAAGTTCAGGGGGAAGAGGTCTACTGCAATTCTTATATCCCAAGTCCAACCCCTCCAATTCCTTGAGCTCAGTGATCCCTTTGGTGATGATTCCAGTAAAAGAATTGTTCCACAAAATATTGTAAAGGGCAGCAGAATGATGCATTTAGATTGTCACGCAACCATTTAAGGAAGTCACTTGATATCAAGAATCAGATAAAGAAGTCATGAGACACTTACATAGACTTGATGGGAACTATGTAAACTATGTAAGATCCCATGTTCCAGGTCTGAGTGAAGCTGAACGCATGTGAAGAAATGCAAGACTAACCCAACATTGAGAGATGAGATGCAATACATGCAGGCATCTATGGCTGCAATAATTTGTATGCACCTGCAAGAAGTAATCAAAAGACTCTTAAACCACAAGTTTTTTTTTTTTAGGCAATACTCTTAAACCACAAGTTAGAAACAATATTTTACTTGATTATTCCTAATTTAAATTTAAAAAAAAAATAAATAAAAACCAAGGTAAACAAACTGTTTGGATTTAACTTAGTCCAACTTTAAATATTTAACATTAAAGAGAACTCCCAAGCGGCAAGAATTATTCCGGAATTCCTTGTTATCTTTTTGACTTAACAGAGCTAGCACATGCTGGCTTACCATGTATTGAATTTTTCTTGCAAGATGCTTAAGCAACATTAGATAGCTGGTTTTCATCCACTTGAGTTTCAGAAAGCATTTGAACTTCTTAAATTTGAGGATACAAACTACCAATAATAAGGGTCCATCTTCTGTTTTCAGCCACCGAAGTCTCTGAAGAAACCTGCTAAGGACATACAGATCAATTTAAAACATGTGGAATAACACAATCTGTAATTTCTTTCTGGCATACCATTAAAAAAAAAGAAACTCTAATACCAAAAATACATCACATAGAAGAGAGAAAGGAGAAGAATCAAGTAACAGTACTATAACAGAAAACACATATATGATAGAATATTATTCTAATACTTTCTTTGGATTATAGTGACTGATTGTGGAAGAGTTCCAAAATCAGAAGTACAAGAGAATGTAATCAGAGACAACAGAGGATGAAAATGTGCTTACAAATGAAATTACAGGTTTAACAGAACCAAACTGGTTGGCCATGGAAGGTTCTAGGTTAGGGCCCTGGTGATATTGTAGTGTTAATATCACCTAACTTTTGCTCGTTAAACTAAACATAACTTTTTTTCCCAAAAAAAAAACATAACTTCACCAAAATGTCAGATTATGAACTATCTAAGATGATAAGTACTTACCGCCAGCAATGCAAGTGAAAGGGGTTGGAAGGGCAAAACCCTTTTTTAGGTCCACATCCTGTTTCTCAAGAGCTTTTACTTGCATGTTAATAACTGCAAACATTCAAAAAGCTAAGCACTCATTAAAAGATGCATCAGTCAAATGAAAAAAAAAAAGGTTCTGACCATTATAATTAATTTTATTTATAACTCAAAACTATTTTTTAAAAAAAAAAAAAAAGAAAGAAAGAAGAAGAAGAAGAAGAAGAAGAAGCTCCCATACCTTCTGACATTCTTCCTACAGAATAGGGACTTTTTGTCTTCTTTCATCTTCAGTGATAACTACTGCCTTGGAATCACCCAATACTGAACACCAATTAATTCACATATAAGGGACTAGTATATATTGACCATTTCTTCAAATACAACATGATAAAAGTAATTGTGAGGATGTTACTAACGATTTATTAACATAATCAGTATTCCAATCAATAAAATGCTGAAAAGCAGAGCAGAGAGAGCGCAAAGTGTGCTCCAATACAAACCCCAAAGATATAGACGGAGTAAAAGGTCTCTAATCTTGAGAAGAGCTTCCCCAACTGTTGTCACATTAATTCTTCTAACAGTGTTATTCTGCATTAGATAATATTCATTAAATATTGTTTATTACTAAAAATGAAGAATATTATAAATTGAAACATGAAGAGGATTGAACATTGTGTGTGAAGTTTATGACTATATGCATAAAAAAATGAAACATGAAAAAGATTGAACTTAAAAATATCTTATCGCAACCACTTTTTATCAAGGATTCATTCATAACGATTGCATTTTGTCCATACATCTATAGGTGGAAGCAGGAGACAACTCTGACCTGTTTCAGTAGCAGATCCTCCAAGTTAACCAGTTTGCCAACTCCAGGATAACAGTACCAAAAAAACAGGTTGCATACTTGCATTCGCTGCTCCTGAACATTGCAGATCATTTCATCAGAGAAGGCTAACAAAATGAAATTGAACATTCACATAAAAGAAATAAAAATGACAAGGAGAGATGGAGAGGAAAGACAAAGACATAGAGTTGGAGCATACATATATCTGAATTAGGTAATGTTCCTCAAGTAGTCTGGAATGTGACTTAATAAGCAGTTGACAATAACAGGCCTGAATATGAATGTCCAACAAACCTTAATAAATGTGCCAAAAATTTATTTGCAAAACCTCATGCTGCGTCTACTGAAATCCTATCCACTCTTTACATTTAAAATTGAAGATCCAAAAAAGATAGAAACAGATTCATCTGGGGAGGGCAAAATAAACTCCTCAACTTTACCTCCCAGGAAAAATTCCCCAGCACATGCACTGATTTCATGATACAGTCCTTCTGTAGCATAGACAGGCAAGATAGAGATTCTTAGCCCATTTTTCCTACACAATAGAAGAAAATTTACATGAGAATCATATAAATTGATAGATAGATTGAAAATAGAATAATACTAAAAAATATATGTGCATATATGCAACTCATCAACTATCAGAAACGTAAAGAAAAAGAGTACTACTAACTTAATTCAAATAAAGAAAATGTAATGACGAAAAAAGAAATATACCCATAATCTTGCAAGATACACTAAAACAACTTATATATGGTATGACAAACATAAATTTTCAATTTATGGGGCAATGACTGGAAGAGATGGAAACCCATGTTGACCTTAGTTATAAGAACAACTTAAATTTGAAGAGCATAAAAAGTTTTATAAAATATATAGTATTATACAAGCAACAGCACATTACCTTAACATGTGTGCTGGGAAATTGAGATGCACATAGAGTTACTTGAGTTTCATCCCCGGGTTTATGCTTGGGGATGCTTAAAATTAAAGCATCTTGATTAGAAGTTGCAGCTGTTGATGTGATTCTGTAACCACTATCCCAACGTCTGTGGATACCTTCACTTGGATATAGAAAATAAGTTCCACAACCTATAGGACCCATCAACAATGGTTAATAAGAAATTAGATGCATGTTAGAAATGAAGGAGACCATTCAAGATACAGAGACATTCAGGTCAAGACAGCTCTCTGCAAATGTTTTTGTATTCTATATATAGAAACGACTTAGAGATAATTTAAATGCTAGTGTATCTTAAGCTAGCGTTAATTGACTAATATAATATTTAATATATGTATCACATGCAAATGTGCATAGGATAAAAGCAACCATCATGTAAATCCACCTTATGTAATTAATTTATAAGTTCACTTAGTACATTCAGAATAAAAGCTTGCTCATAGCAGAGAGGTGGCTAGTATTGCAGCAACAGAGCTCGAGCTCAGTTCCTAGAATAATGAGCTCGGCCAGGACAGAGCCAAGCCAAGCTCAACAGCCTTGACAATAACATTATAGTAGAAAACAACAGAAATCTTTCCTTGAAAGATGCTTAAGCAACATTAAATAGTTATTTTCATCCACTTGAGTTTCTGAAAACATTTGAAGTTCATAAATTTCAGATAATGTTATGATGGTCCAGTAAACTGCAACATAGGCATAAAATTGGTATATCATCCAATAATGGGTCATTAATTCCATATCCAACAGGAAGACAATACACCTTCTCTGTTCAAAGATTGATGCCTACATACTGCTTCTAGACTATTGACTATAAGCATAACTTTTCTCTCTCCCTTGGTAATAGTTTCTACAAACTAGGCAAGAATACACATTTAAATAAACCAATTTGAATACCAAGTTCAAATTTAACACACAAAATAAACTTCATTTACCTGGCAGGTAACAGTGTGACAGTAAGTGTAGTCTCTTCGAACTTCAACCTGGTGATTTTGCATAAATAGAATTGATCTATGCCCATATGGATCATCATCATCTTCAATTTGAACTCCATGACCATTCCTATCTTCATCTTCGTCATTTTCAAATCAGAGACCATTCCCTCCTGCTGCTGCTCAACCCCGACTGTCTCAATTCCCTCCGTGCATCGTCACTTTAAGGCATAAGTGGCTCTTCAGAAGGTCAAGATGGCTTAAGATCCACTCTTTTTCGTTTCAAATCCCTTCCTCTTTCTATATTGTTACAATCTTCCATTTTCATCTCTTCACCCTACTCCACTACACATTAAATCAGCAAGTTAACAACTGTGTTAAAGGAAGATATCCAGGCGATTTGAGTAGTTATAAAAGGCTTTTCAATATTATTCACACTGGTATATTCTGATTATACAAATACACTACTAACATAATATTTTCCCCAAAAATTAGCATATTAAACCCGAATGAACCAATCAATTAAGAAAACAAAGTATCACTCGGGCAATACAAGATACTAATAAAAGAAATCAAAAGTTTGTTAGCTAAAAACGAAGGATTAAGTTATCATAGGCAACATATTCTAAAGTTCGAACTAAACAAACAGATCACAAAACTGTCAAAAAACCAAGTTTGCATAACTTCTAGGGTTTATTTTCAAGGAACAGAGGAATCTTGAAATGCGACATGTAAACTAACGAATTCGGGTAATAGGTAAGAGGATGTCGAACGAGAAGAAGAACCTGGCAGATCTTTTGAAAAATGGAGTCGGAATTGGCGTCGGCCGTCGGTCAATAACTGGAGCAAGAACCGGACGTGAGTCGAGCGTCGAGGAAACATCGAGGATCCGATGGATCGCGGAGGTTAAGGATAAAAACAGAGATGATAGGCGATGCGGTGAGGAAGGTTGAGACTGAGAGGAGATTCAGAATCTTTGGCTTTCGACATTCTTTTTGCCAATTGGTGATGTAAATTCTGAAGTTCTAACGTTTTCATTTTTTGCCAATTTTTTCCCCCTTGTGCCAATTTTTTTTTCCCCTCAAAAAAAATCCAGTGTAATTAGCTACAATTGGCCCGTTAGTAATATTGGGCCTTTAGTGGATTGGGTTCGGGTCTGCACTTGGTTTCTAATTAAACTGGATTTTTTTTCCTAAAAACAAAAGGAAACTATAAAATATTAAAATTCAATGTGGCCAAACATCCCTAATCAAAATCATGCTAATCTTGACGATTGGCTTGTAAATCCTACATTCTTTCAAAAGCTTGTAAATCCTACATAACCCAAAAAACAGTTGTAAAGTTTTTCTAATGTACCACCGATGGAGGTGAGGGAAGCAGTACAGATGGATAGCAGAGGAATTGCTTATTCTAGAGGGTTTAAGATGTAATTTATTTCTTTCGAGGTTTTACCAAAAAAAGTTTCTCTAATGTAGATTTTCATGTTTATTAAAATTGTTATTACACTATTATATGTAATACCATCATTATTCAAAAGGCTTGTTTCTTCCAAAATAATGGATGTCATTTTCCAACTTTTGAGCTGGAAAACTTGATACCCCATTCCCTACCATGTGAGATTCCATCTTTAATCATAACATCATCATATTTTTTAATATTATAGCGTAATAATTCAGCATATTTTTTGCACATAGAAAAGACTGAATTTAGTATGACTTTTATCAATCTCTTTATCAAGTTTCCTTGTCATTTTTGTTCCCTTTTCTTGCACAGAGCAGCCTCAAATATAACCTTTTTGTCTTAACTCTAATTATTTCAATTTTATTATAACCTTTTTGTATTATTCCACCAAGATAAATAAATTCGAAAATTTACAGTTGTTATTCTTTTTTACTATTCAATAGCAATAAATTTCATTAATGTCAAGATTATAATTTCATCCTCTTTTTGCCCGAGAATCAGCTCTTGGTGGTTGGGGCTTTAGGAAAAGAAACTAATGACGAAGGTTCCCCAGATCCCCGAAAGTTTTGTGGGTTGATTTGATCATTAGCCACATGAGAGTAAAAAAAGGCAAAACAAGTTTAAAGTTCAAAGTTCAAACTTAAATTAACGTAAAATTAGCAGAAAATCTTAAATTGACAAACAGATTAGCGCTCCCACCGTCATCATGAAATTACAGAAACACCCTTGACGAAAGTAAAAAATTCTCGAGAATCCCAACACTCAAGACAGGACAGCCGCTTTTTGGATTTCTTCTTCTTCTTCTTCACTCTACAGCTAGCAGCTGAATGTTTGTCTCTTCCTTTTTTAAGGATCTGTCCTTTGCATTCTTCTCCTTCTGAACTCTCTCAAAACTCGAAAGAGAAAAGCTTTACTCTTTACTGAGAGAGAGAGAAAGGCAGAGAGAGGAAATGGAGAAAGCATTAACAAAAGTTGGGAGCTTGAAAGTTGGTGGGTTATGGATCTCAAAGAAAGCTAAGGAAGAATTCTCTAACATCACTGAAGACCTCACTGTAAGTAAAAGCTTTTGTCTTTGTTTAAGGTTACCCTTTTTTCCTTTTGGTTTTTTGGATTTTCCTCAGTACTAGTATTGTTTTAGTGTTTTTGTTCATGGATTGTGTAATGTGGGTGAATATAAAGATACCCTTTTGATAATTTTGTCTCGGTGGTTTAGAATTGCTGGTAAAATGCAAGATCCTGTTGGTTTATTTTTCAACCCAAAAAGGAGTGATTTGAGATGATGGCCTTAAATAGTAGTATGAAGTTAGAGACCAAAATGTTTGATTCATTGCTATATTTGGGCAGGTTGTTTTTGTTTTAAAGATTTCTGTTTAGAATTTCAGATTATAAGATTGCATTTTGTCTGAAAAGAATAAGATTTTACACAATTTTGTATAATTTGGGGGCTATGATGGTATTGGATGTTGGATTCATTATGAACTGACTAGATTTTTAGGACAGGCAAGTTCAGTAATCATGCTGTGTAAACATTTTACTTTCCTAAATGGTCGAACAGCTTCTGATGTTACAATTAAAAGAATCTTGTAAGTATATAGTTCAGAAAAGGAACCATAGATTAAAGCTTTAGAATTTCAATTAAGTTTGCATGCGATGCAACATATATTCCTAATAAACTATAAATTCAAGATGAAGCATGATTGCCAACGCGTTATCTGTAAAGTTAATGCTTCTTTACCTTTCTGTTTCTCTGAATTTTGAAATGTGGCTTACCATTGCAGACTTTCTCAAGCACTGTTGAAGAGAAGGCAAAATGGATTTTCAACAAACTGAAAGGTATAGATCTATATATACTTACCCATGTTTGCTTGTGTGGGTAAGTATAGCAAAACATAAGCAGAGTAGCAAGTTACCATATATATTTGTCCTTTTAGAAAAGTGGCACTAGTGTTTATTTGTACTCTTGAAATGCATAACCTTATGTTCCTCTTTATCCCAAGCACTCAACCATACAAAGGAAGGAAAAGAAGGGAAGTTGTGTCAACAATTACTACGGCAAAATATTTCCATTTCTTACCCCATAAAGTTTTAATAATAGTACATGTCATAAATCTTTGAACTAGCAATCTATCAAATAGGTGCATTATGGTGTATCTATCTTGTGGGTTTTTTTCTGTTGCATGATATGTTTCTGGATTCTTTCTTTTGAAAGTAATGTTCTGCTTGATATCATAATGCTTACTTTCTTGAATGCGAAGACAATTGACTACAGTAACCCTAATAGATTATTCCATCTGTCCATCAATTGATGCTTTTACTGATCTTGAGGTGTTTGCAAACTGTAGTCTTCACAAGATCTTACCTTCTATGTGTATAATGTGCATTGCTGCTATAGGAAAGCCACTGAAAAGCTTACCGGATCTCCTTCGAGCCTACAATTTACCACCAGGCCTCTTTCCCCAGAACATTGTCTGCTACGAATTTGATGAAACAAAGGCCAAGCTGATAGTTTACTTGTCCTCTCCATGTGAGGTCAGCTTCAAGGATTCCTCTGTTATAAGGTATGCAACCCGTGTGAAGGCAATTCTCCTCAGGGAAAAGCTCACCGGTATTGAGGGAATGAAGACAAAGGTCCTAGTTTGGGTTAAAGTCACAAGTGTAGCTGTTGAAAGCTCTAAGTCCGACAAAGTGTGGTTTACTGCTGGAGTTAAGAAGTCAAAGCCTAAGGATGCTTTCAAAATTCCCCGGGATGCTGTCCGAGTTGAAGAATTTTGATTTCAGAACATTCATCACCGTTCTTTTATTGGGGGTAGAGGGCGTAGCAGCTGCTAGTTATTATTTATTATAAGTAGTACTTTTTTTCCTGTATTCAACAAGTAAAATAGCATTACCTCTCAAAATCCATTTGCCTTTTTAAGTATAGCATCCATCAGTTGTGTAGACTTTGATGGGAAATAGGAGCCTAAACTCTATTCTTCACCCGTTGTTACTTATTAGCATTACCGTTGGATGAATTGTTGAAATGACTTGAACTCCAACTGCATCCATCTATGGTTCATTTTTGCAAAACTGTTCCTTACAAAATTGCTATATTTACATTGCAATGCCACCAAATTTTCATCTATAATCCTTACAGGACTTGACTTTGCTGAGGTGTTCCTTATGAATGTTACCATATTGCCGGTAATGATTGTGCGATGGTTTCAACAAATACAAAATTGCAATAAGCTTTCCATTGCTGGCTCATTTTTAGCCAAAAGAATGTTACCATACTAAATATAAACATGAAAATCTGTACCTTGTAGTCTGCTGACAGATGAATTATTACTTGCAAAAATTGGTGGAGAAAGAATTACACTGATGTTAAATCTATCTTTCTTTCTTTGGCTATAACTTGCGTTTTACTACTGTAACCAATGTTGCTACCCTAACTTCCTCATCCAGTTGCCAAATTAGAGAGAAACTCCAGTTGAATCACGGACAATCTCATATATGCCTATTACGTTCTCAATCGACAACAAGAAGATGATACACCATTCCAAGAGATCTGACCGTCTATTTTGGATAACTTCTTGAAGGAAATGAATGTTATGCTGCAATAAACAGAAGAAAAAGTTCAATTGAAACTCATAGCGTTTTGATAGCATATATCACATGGGAAGAAAATGTACTATCATTTACCACGCCTTTACTCAAATGAACTACTACCATTGCAAGAAAGGCATTGAGGTCATGTAAAGCCCTATCTTTTTATGTTTTCCCCCCTTAATTTGATCAAGTACAAACTAGAGATTGCTTCATGTATAGATAACTTATTGTTTTAACGGGGATGAGCTGCACCTTTTAACACCCAAACTCCTAATACACTTCTATTTATCCAATTTCATATTCCAAAAACTCATGTGCCCTCTTATCCATAAACACCCTGCTACTGTCCCTCTTCTATGTAAAATGCCCATACTTCACTGTTTCTAAATATTGAAAAATATATCCTTTGAAATTCAACAGGAAAGATAATACTGAGTGAAATGAAGTAAATGGGTACCTCCACAAATTTTAGCTTGAAATCGAGATTGCCAAAGCGTTGTGTCACCTCATACTCCTCCCGAAGGTACTCGTATATTTGAGCATATTTTGCTTCTCTCCAAGCAATTTCTGATCTGGATAGTATAAAGAATACGATAAGGGTGCAGCTAGACAATTGCTTGCATACACAGATTGATGGCACAGCATAGAGAGAACTCAGAAGGACAACAAATGATTTTAGTCCAAAGAATACAAAGTCAATGCATTGAAGAGACACAAATAAGACCCACAGCCTTAACTTTAGATACACCATAACAATGTTACCTTGTTTAAGTCATGTAGTGATGATCATTTGAGTGAATACAATCATTTTGACATTTTACAAATAAGCAGATTAAAGCAAAGATTCGAGATCTTCATAACAAACAGTAACAAGTATCCAGATATATTACCTTTCAAAAAGACCTACTTTAAGAATTACATCAGCCAAATTAGAATTAGCCTTTCCAACAAGTTTAATGAGCTTTGTCCTGTCCATTGTGAAAGTTCCTGTCTTTTCCATTGCACGATTTATACCAGCAAACTCTTCAACCATACCATCAACCTGAGAAAGAGAGGGAGGGAGACCATTTTCAGTCCCCGCAGGAAATACATAGCAAAATAGCTGGCTTTCAAGCCTGGAATATTTTCAAATGAGCAGTACTGGTAAGCAAGCCCTTCTTGCCTAGTGATTGTAAAGTAATCAGTGTTGTCAAAGGCGCAAGGCGCCCCCAAGGCGATAGGACCCTCCTATCGCCCGAGGCACTAGGCGCCAAAAAAGCGCTCGCCCGATCGAAGTGAGGCTCTCACATAAAAAAAAGCTTAATATAATTATATGAATAGCTTATATGAAAGATTAGACTTTAAAATTAAATATCTCAAAATAAAGACACTTTAAATTAAACTTTGAAGAACTTTTTAGTCTTATAAACCTAATTGGCTAATTCACATAGCATAACTTAAAGTCTTAAACTTAAATAATCCCAAGTGACTAATAATCATATTCTTAAACTCTTGCACTTCTGGTTTATTCAAATTTTTTGATGTGTACTTGCTGCTGGCCTTTGTTTTTTTTTCAGTTCTCTTCTCTCTGATGTCTTTTGGAATTCACTTCAAGTCTTCTCTCTTATAAACATAGTGTCTTAGTCACTTACTTACCTTGTAAATTGTTCCTATTAACTCTTAATTATAGTTACTAGTGGCAATTTAATTAGTTTGTTGACTTTTAACATAGAAAACAGTTTACAAAGGCTGGCATTTGGAAATTAAAAGGTCTGGCCCAAAAAAAAAAAAAAGGGAAATCAGAAGCCATTTTAACCAGGCGTGCCTTTCTAGCACCTGGGGCTTCAGAAAAAGTGCCAGGAGGCGCCAAAAAGGCGACGCCTGGCTGAAGGTGCCTCGCCTCATGGTATGAGAGGCGCTTGACCCTAAAAACGCCTCGCCTGCGCGCCTAGGCGAGCGCCTTGACAACACTGAAAGTAATTACACCATAAATGCTTCACGCAAATTAAATAAAGTACCTGTGAAACAAAATGGTCCAATGCAATGCTTTGGCCAAGAACACTTCCAATGACGCGGATACTATCAGTGTCCAAATTTTTGAGAACAATATAATCTGGTCCTCCCTGCATATCCTTAGCCAACAGTGGCTGCTCTTTTATAGCATAATCTGTATACCAAAGAATCAAATAGAAACAAAAAATTAGTCTTGATGAGCATGTAAACCACACAATAACATACTACAGCAAATCCCTTCAATATAAACATGATCTTTCGATAAAAAGACTGCATGTTGGTTGGTAGACATGATTCAGCTTGCAGTAGTAGTAACATACTGAAGCAAATACTTTAGAGAGTGACTTGAGCAGTTTGAACCAAGAGGTACTAAAAAATTTGGCCTACAGTTTTGACCACTCTATCTCTCTGATAAGACTAACCTTCTCTTTATGGATCACCAAAGCTGATGACATCAATATAGGGAAAGGCATTTTCAAGCACACAGAAATTTAAGAAGTGACAAAATATAGGATACCAAAAGAAACCCAACCCCCCCAAAAGGAAAGAAAAAATGCTAAAGGCATTTACCATCTCTCCTCATTTCTGGAAGCAATCCAGAAGCATGTCTCCGAACCATTTCAAGGTAGCTCTCAGATTCATGATCCTCAATGTTAAACAAGACAGCAGAACCATATTGAAAAACAACCATGTAACGATAGCCGCTGCCTTTTTCTTTTATATCAAATGCCTATAGCCAAAACGAGTTGGAGAAAAGATGTTGTTCAATCAAACAATAGCAAAAGACATTTAAAGACTTTATACATCTTCTCACAAGAATAATACTTCAACCCAACATATTACTCAACTCAGAACTTTCTTACTTAACAACATGAAATATGCAACTTGGATAACAAAAATGAATTTGACACTAAAGATAAAGGCAGCCCAAATAATGATCAGAGGATGCTCGTAAACGTTGAAACAATCATAATCAAGCTTAAATTTCAGAGTGGAAAACAATACTTTAATAGGCATAAGAAATGAGAACGGAGCCTCGTTATCATAAGTCAACCTTAGTCCTGATTATTGATAGCAACTATTCCATCTAACAATTCAATAACACTAAAGTGTCTTTCTCAATGAC
>AWWV01004934.1:0-14174 GCA_001974805.1 Corchorus capsularis | reverse complement strand
ACTTCCCTCTGATGTTGAGGTACTAAAATTTATTACTACAAGGGGGCGATAAGTTTAAAACAAGGCATGTTTTCCACCCACAACATCCTTTTTCCTCCCTTAAACAAATCCATGTAAATGATTGTGGAGAAATGATGAACAAGTTGTTTTTGGGTGATTGGGTTCTAAGAGACCTCCATAACTTGGAACTTAGTATATATATATTAATTTAGAATGTCTCAATCTCACACTTTTTCATCTTTGATTAATTAATTAGGTTCCCTCCACCAGCTGTTCATTATGTATGTGCTCTCAACTGATACGAGCAATTTAATTTGTAAGTCCTTCTTTTTAGTGACGTTTTATAATAGTCGTTAATTATTAAGTAAAATTATTATTATAATATATTTAGTAATTTCATCTTATTTTTGCTAGATTATGCAGTGTAGAGTGTGGAGAAAATAAAGCTGCAAGTCATCAATTAAGTGAAATTATTCTTCAAATATGTTGTAATGCTTGTGTGTGTTAGTGTTAATTAACTACTCTTTTAATTTGTGTTTGTTAAGTTTATGTACGTATTCACACCCTTGAATAAAGAAGCTGATTAAAGCTCTGTTGTATAATCTGAATAAATCTTTTATTGAATAAAGTCATAAACATATAGTTCAAACACCAAGTTAATTCATTTTACGAATACCTTTTTTCTTTTTACGAACTCACTATGAATAAGAAGAAAGAGACCATGAAATCCATTTTGCCGGAAATTCGTTAAGTACCTGATAATACCGTTATGATGCTGACGTGGCATGTCACGTCAGCTGAAAATTGCCACGTGGCATGCCACATCAACATAAAAAGAAAATAAGAAAATTTTATCACCTCAGCATACCACGTGACATTTTCATCATATTTGGCATGCCACATCAGCACCGTAACGGCGCCGTAACCATTTTCCATCACAAAGAGTGCAAAATATACCCAAAATAAAACATTAGAGTGCGATATGATCAAAATAAAAAAGGCTTAATTGGCAAAAAGGCCCCTGAACTTACACTGAACCGTCAAATAAGCCCCTGAACTATTATTTCGGCCAAATAAGCCCCTGAACTCTTAAAAAAGGCCAAATAAGCCCTGTTGTCAAGGCTAAATGCTCAAATAATGACTAAACGTTTTAAGATTTTCTCAAATAAGGATCAAAATACACAATTCCAACAAATTAGAACACATACTTAACAAATTTTTACAAATTAGGGAATCCTTAAATGAAAACCAATGCTTCTCATACATATACGTTAAATTTGATAAAAAAATGATATTATCATGTTAATTAAAAATCAAACCCTATTAATCAAAATAAATTCATTAAACGTAATATGATATAAAATTATCGTGTGATTTTCAATTTATATATCCCTCAAACATTAGTATTAACTTATATTGTATTCAATTTGTAAAAAAATATTAAGTATGTTTTCTAATTTGTTGAAATTGTATATTTTGATCCTTATTTGAGAAAACCTTAAAACATTAGTCCTTATTTGAGCATTTAACCTTGGCAACAGGGCTTATTTGACATTTTTTAAGAGTTCAGGGGCTTATTTGGCTGAAATAATAGTTCAGGGGCTTATTTGACGGTTCGGTGTAAGTTCAGGAGCCTTCTTGCCCATTAAGCCTTTTTTAAAATCAAACCAAATCTTCTATATAACTTTGGACAAAAAAAAAGAGTACATAAATCCCTAAAAGGATTTGCAGATGAAATAACTACGAGCTTACTCCTAAACTTTTATGTGGCAAACCTATATATTGGCTTGGTTTAGTTTTAGGCATAAATGCCATTTTACACCCTTTACGAACTGTCACTTTGCACCTAACTTTTTTATTTTGATCAAAACATACCCTAAAATTTTATTTTTTTGCCTCTTTACACCGTCCGTCACGTATACTCCTACCCTTTGATTAATAACATGAATACATATAATAATCAGTTTGGTTTTCTAAGAGAAAGCTGAAGAAATCAATAAAGGAGAACAAGACACAATCAAATATGACAAGGAAGCAATCAAAGATAGAAAGCTCAAAAAAGTGAGATTTGCTTGACAAAGATGTCTACTTCTACTTGTAAAAGAACGTGGTCTTATGTTACAAAGGAGAAACAGGCAGCCACACAAAATATAACATATGCAATTGCAATGCATGTCTATTGTCTAACCTTGTCAATTGCTACTCATATTGTTTTCCAGTCTGTTTCGAGACGTGTCGTCTTCTTTTTCCTTTTCTGATAATTTGCAAACTTTAGATGAAAAAAAAATTGCATGAGCAATTTCTTGGCCATATTTTAAACTGCTGAAAATCTGGTAAACTTTGGATATGTACATGGGGCATCTGCAACTGCAAAGTGATTTAAAGGGTAAATTTTGCATACCCTTTATAACTTAAGCATATGTAAAAACCAATTAAGAAAAAGAAGATTTGCTCTTTTTTTTGTTGGAAGAACTTTTGGGATTTGATCAATTTAAAGTTCTTTTTTTAAATTGAATGAAAGATATTTAATTTATCATCATGGACTTAGGGTTTGAGTTTAATTCCACATTCCCAAAATTTCAGATGACAATAACAATCCATGTCATTATATACTCAATCCATGTCATTATCCAATAACAATCCATGTCATTATATACCAACTCAACTAATATAAGTTAATTGATAAATTTCCAAAGGCTGGCAATTGCATGTTTATATTTGTTTAGGTTTGGTGGAGAATGAAGGACTCTCACCCCATTTATAATCTATGGTGAAAGATACAGTTTTTTTCTTTCTTTTTTTGGCCAGGAATTAGCAAATAAACTAAAAGCAATTGTACATGCTATTACTATTAAAAAGCTAATCAAAATTAGAGAAAATAGTTAAAAATAAAGAAATGAATTTTAACCAAACATAAATAGGGAAAATGTGGGAATCCATTTTCTTTTCCCTAATATTTTTCCTAGTTCCAAACTGAGCCTTAGAGAAAATAAAATTCTGAAACTCTCTCTTCTAGTTACATACTACTTAGAGTTCGAATCCAGACTCTTACATGACTTTCTTAACCTGTTCGCGACCAACCTAATAGGTTGAAGTCAAAAGAGATGTAATTAGACCTCTTTTTAAGTAGTAAAACATTTATGATAAGCAGCCAAATATAAATTAAGAATCTTGTTTGGATCTCAAGAGAAAGTTTGTATTATATCAAAGAATCTGTATGGAAGACTGGGATATCAGTTACAGAATCCCAGTCAACACATTTCAATTATTCAATTTCCTTTGAATCATGGTTTCCACTATAAAACAAATAGTAGCAAATGAAGCAGACAAAATTACAAACTCCAAACTGCCAAATGTAATAGAAAGTTGTTTAAAGAATCTTACTATTTATTAAATAAAGTAACAGCAGTATTGTCCAAAGGTTCCAAATGGTTTTATGACTAAAAATTTTCACTGGAGGATTAAACTTTGATAGTCTAATCCTGAAAATTAAGAATCCAACACTCTATCAACTAACGCGGAATGTTTTTAATGTCTTTGCCTCTTGTTTTTGTATACTCCTATTAGTATATCAGTATTGAATAGTCTAGTCCACTGCAACCCGAATGTTTAGCCTATATCTAGGAAGAACTTTCTGAGAGTCAAATCACGTAATGGCCTACATCAATTGTAAAAACACAAAATATTAAATCAAAATCAATTTCAGTCCAAACCCTTTACCAAATTTCCCAAGAATTTAGCCCTGTTTTTAAAATTGAAAAGAAAAATTTTTGTGTGGTAGATTGAAAGTTGAGAGACACCACCATTTTTGGCGCTTAAAGCAGATTATCAGATACAGACAATTTAGTTGTGTCATTGAAAGATTCCTCACTTTCTTTCTTTCTTCTATAAATACCCTCCTTTACTACACTCTCTGTTCATCTCCATACGTTACGTTTTACTCTTTGCTTTTCAGTTCACATTTGCAAAACTCAAACTCCTCTGCATTTTCCGGTATCCCCTGTTTTCTTCTCTGTTTTTCTTTTTTCCCCTGTTCTGTTTCTTTCTTGCAACAACGCAAATGGAGAACATTGAACCCAAGTTTGCACAAAACCGACCTCTCAAAACACACAAAATCATCCTGGCTGTACAAATTTGCTTGAGAATTGTGGCGATGGCCACCGCATTGGCTGCCACGTGGGTGATGGTCACTAACAAGCAAACTGTTCTGGTTTTTTCCATGTCATTCGAAGCTCGATATAGCTTTTCTTCTGCTTTAAAGTAAGCAAAAAACAGAAACTCAACATAAATAACATGCATGCTACAATTTTTCCGTTCTTGTTGTATTTGAAAACTCTTTATCTTTTTCAGGTTCTTCGCCTTTGCAAATGCCTTTGCATGCGGCTTCACTTTTCTCTCCTTGTTATACTTGATCTTGTTTGGCCGCCATGGCTTGACTCCGGTCAACTACTTCGTCTTGTTCCTACATGATTTGGTAATGTCTGGTATTTATACAATTATAATCCATATCCTTATATACTTTTTGTTGACCAATTATTACATGTTTGATATATTGCAGTTTATGATGTCGCTGGTGCTTTCGGGTGTGGCGGCGGCGACGGCAATCGGATACATAGGCCAATACGGAAACATGCATGCCGGTTGGTTGAAAATCTGCGACCGTGTGACCGAATACTGCCACAAGTCCACCATTTCCGTAGCACTCTCATATGTATCACTCATTTGCTTGCTGACGCTTACCATCATCTCGGCTAGCAAGTCTAGACAAATTAAGGTTTAGAAAGCTCTATGGGGTAACCAAAAGTGAAGACGAAGAAGAAAGTTGAAACAGGCCGATTTAATGCCCATTTTGGTTACCCTTCCGTAGAAAAGGAAAACTAGCGAAAAACTTTCCCATATTTAGTGCTTATCTTTCCTTGCCAATTGCCCATTTCTAGTGATAAGTTTGTAAACTAAATACACAAAAAATGGTATGGTACGAAATAAATGAAGTTTGGTAAATTAATGGCTTGTTTTAGTTAAGTGAGTAGGGGATTATGTGGATTGAGAAGCCATTTTGGCACAAAACTTCTAATTTGTAAGATTACTTGCTATATAGATATGGGGCATTGGTGTTAATTATTAGATCTGCACGTTGGAACAAGTAGCCTAACACTTGATCCAACCCTGCATTGCTATACGGGGGCATTGGTTATTCTTTCGAGCTTAAACTTAGTAGGAAACTAATAATTAACTATTGACGGGAATAATAGGGAAATGAATAGAAGGTTAAATAAGTAAGGTAACTCAAAATGCCAAAAGCATTGGGTAGGACGGTGAATAATGACGAATTTTAAACGAAAATGCTAATAGGAACATGCTTTGCCTTATGAATAGAGCAGTCCATGGGCGGGTTCGGGCCGGGTTCAGGCCGGGCCCTTGCTTAATATAAATGACCATATTGCTTGCCCAAGCCCGGTCCGACCCGACTAAACGGACCTCCATCTTGTCCAAACCCGTCCAAATAACTAGAGGCTATGATCAACCCCGTTCAAGCCCGCCCATATACTAAATAAATAATATATTAACTTTTTTTATTTTTTTATTAATTTATATATTTATGAATTAGTATATATTTTAATAATCAAAACTTAATTAATTAACATTAATAGTAATTTTTTAATAAATAATACATTAACATATCTAATAATTTCATTTAATTAATCTAATCTAATATAAAAATTATATTATTATTATTTAAACGGGTCGGGTTCGGGCCTTAACACTCAAAACCAAGCCCGGCTCATTTTCTAAACAGGCTTAAAATATTTTCCCAAGTCCGTCCAACGGGCTTCACATTTATGTCCAAACCCTCCCAAATATCGGACGGGCTTACGAGCTTGGGCGGGCAGCCCAACCCATGGACAGCTCTACTTATGAACGGTAACAACAAATAGTATTACTGATTTTTAAAGATAGCCTCTTGCAGCATTGGGTTATATGTTACTTGTCCCAATGAAATTGCCTTGCTTGAGCTGATGTAAATACAATTCATAATCATTAAAACCTTACGAAGATAAATAAATATCTTAATTTTTAGGATTTACCTCTGAATGAGACATAAAGCATGACTATTTGCATTTGTCATTCCCCCTTAATCTTCATCACATAAAAAGTGATTTTAAACAAATGCATGGTTCATATTCAGAAATCAGCAAAGTTTAATTCTATTCTTATCTCTTATATTTGTTGAGGATTTACATGTGAGAAAATATCTCATATCATAAAAGGATGGGTTGTTTGAGTGGCATATATACATGAAGGACCCAAGAAACCATTAGTCTAGACTTTTGGCTTCAGGTTGGTGCCAGACATGTATATGGGCTACTCGGTGGGCCTTACTGAAGCAGACAGGGTCCGGGTTCCTCTCCCAACAAGTGGTATCAGAGCTTGGTTAGACTCAATCGGTGTGGCCCATGAGCACGGTGAACCTGGTGTCTCCAATCCGTCAAGGGCGTGCAATTGTGGACACATGTAAATCGGGGGAGATTGTTGAGGATTTACATGTGAGGAACCATCACACATCATAAAAGGATGGGTTGTTTGAATGACATATATACATGAAGGACCCAAAAAACCATTAGTCTAGGTTTTTGGGTTCAGGTTGGTGCCAAACATGTATATAGGCTACTCGGTGGGTCTTGTTGAAGCAGACATGGCCCGGATCCATCCCAACAATATTTCCATTTCCAACAAGAGGTCGAAATTTTCCATTTTTATTTTATTCCTCTCATTTAGAGTACTCAAGAGCATAGTGTAGGGCATTTATGTAATTGTCGGAAGTGGGCGGGGGCCTTACGGAGGGGATTTAATTAAGCAGGCCTAGAAATGGGCTGGCATGGTTGAAGGCACCAAATTAAGTCCAAAACAAATGCCAACATCCAACCAAGAGAAGTTGAGTCCATACCTGGTTTGTTGGCTTATTCAGGAACAATCATATTGGAAGTTTGGCATTTTTTTAATTGAAGTCATGGTGCATGTTTCATCATTTTTATACCAAATCTATTTCATTTCTATCAGAGAATGTAATAATAATTAGATTAATTCGGACAGGAAGTCTATTAGTAATTCATATAAGTCAACTAATTCATAAATGAAACATTATAGTACTGAAATCAATAAATCATTTTCACCAAAAAAAAAAGAATAGTATATTTGGTTTTTCTATAATTAATTAGTACCCCATGAATTATATACTTAATGCTAATTGTTATAAAATCTTTAGTCGATTTTCCTTTCCCTTGCCAACAATCAAGTGATCTGTTTAATTGAGTGTTGAACTCTCAATTAGACGAAATAATCTCACGGATTCAATTATGTAAGAGTTACCACGAAACTAAGATGTGACGAAAGTTTAATCCCAAATAAACTCTCCCCCAACCCTTAATAAAATAAATGAGAACCCATTCTCTCCCGACTTATGTCCCCTGAACTTCAATCTTGGACATTTTTCCCCATGAACTTCAATTTTGGGACGTTTTGCCCCCTCAACCTAATGGCTCCGTCAAGTCGCTGACGTGGCATTGCCACATAGCACAAAAATGTCACGTGGCATTGCCACATCACACCAACCCAACCCACGTGGCATTGCCACGTCAACAACTTGACGGAGCCGTTAGGTTGAGGTGGCAAAACGTCCTAAAATTAAAGTTCAGGGGCAAAACATCCAAACGCTACAAGTTCAAGGGGGAAAATGGTAGATAAGTCATTCTCTTCCCCAATATGAGAGCAACTCGGCAACCCAAACCAAACCCAATGGTCAAGTAAATAGTTTCATTCTATATTCTAAGTGCTACTACTATGTTATTTGATTCCTCTCCATTTTTTTGTGTTTATATGTGCTAATAATGCGACAACCCTGACTTTTATTTAAGCTTGATCTCTTTCTCCAAGTCTGAAATGCAACAAACAGCCCCTCGTTTCCCCCATTTTTTTATCGCCAACCATGTCCATACTCCATATTTGATTATTGAAACTCTTTTCCTCTTTATAGCGTTTCCACATGGTGTAGCCCGCATACGCGTCCCATAATAATCCAAACAAATCAATAATAATACCATACAAAAATCGACAACCCAAATTTGTTCCATTATCCTTCGTCTCTAAGTTTGAACAGCTAAGCACGCTCCTGCCATTTTCTTCCCACGCTCCTGCCATTTTCTTCCCCAACTGCTGAATTATACTTACTACAACTCCCTTTACTCCATAATAATAACATTGTTTATTCTTCATAAACTTTTTAGCTTTTCCTTTCACAACAAGGTTCAATATATAAATGAAGAATCACCAGATTCTAAAAGGCTCAAACACACGCACACAGCTGGCTTATTTCCGTGCCCCTTTGCCATAGGCAGGAAGGTTTCTACCGAGCAATTTCCACACCTTCCTTTCCCTTTTTCCAATTAGAATACATCAATTCAAGTCAATTTCACAAACAAGTTCAGGTAGGACCTTGTATGTTAAGGTAACGGCCAGCAGAAGGTTGCTCATATGGGTATAACATAGAACAAATGCACATGGTCAAGAAAGAAATGCACGTGGTTTAGACCCACCATGGAAACGCAAACTATTTCACAACAAATAATTGACAATAATCTAGTTTTTTACTAGTTATATGCAGGAAATTGAATGAGAAAGATCGATAATGATCGATTATATCCTTCTGGGACCCTAGAATATTGATGAGCTGAAGATTTACAAGAGCTGGAAAGAGTAAGTGATTGCCTGTGTAGGAAAAGATCAGTAGAAGTTTGCAGTGGTTGGAGAATATAGACAGATACTAAACTTGGAACAAAATGCAGGTCTCCATCATTGAATACAAATCATACTCATAAATCATCATCATCATCATTGTTACCAAACTACCGAAACAATCAATGGCTACTATTGTCATCTTTTTGGTACTTGGCGGTTGAGGAGTTATGAGGAAGTTTTAATTAACAAGAAAACTAGAAAAGATAGAATCTAAAATGAATCATTGCATGGCTAAAACTTCTTATAATTAAAAACTAACTAAATATCAGATCCCAGATAATGGTAGAATTGAATGATGCTTGCTGTGTATAAGGTTTCAGCAAAGTTTCTGTGAACATAAAGCCTAGCAGTGAAAAGTGAAAACAAGCTATACCCAATATCAAATGAGAAAACAAAAATATTCATTCCCTTGATGCCAATTCTCACTGAACTTTTCAAGCACCCCTGGCCTGGGCAGAAATTGGTTAATTGGTGTATCAAACGCCAAAGAAATGGGCAAAGAAAGCGACCTAGGCTAGCAGAGTCAAATATAAAATAACTTGATTCAGTTAGGACTTAGTCATCAGTAACAACCTGTTTATGAAGTCAATGAAAACTGCAGAAAGTTGTAAAACCAGAACAAGAAGTTCATACATAACACTTAACATGGCTATGAAATTGATTTTGGGTAATAAAAATTTAACACCCATCCTAATTAGGTCACCAAACCAAGATTATGTCTCTACAAACTAGAAAGAAAATTTTCTCAATGAGCAATTACACTAAAGATATACTCTAACTCTAAACAAATCAACTTCCACTATGAACAAGAAAAGAAAAGAAAAAATCAAAGTAAAAACACAGATATTGTACATACAGTTCAATTCCCCAAATTTGAAGATACCTCCATCAGAGCTATGGCCTGGCAAAAACACCCCAAATCTTACCCCGACCAAGACTCTCCAACAGCTTCTTTGCCCCTTCAACATTCATCTCAACAAGTTTCTGCAAGTGTAGACAAGCACCGGCAGCAACCATTTGTTTCCTACATTTCTTAGAATGTACAAGCTCTGACAAGATCAAAACAGGGTATTTTTTGTCCAAATTCTGTATCGAAGGATCCAATAACTGTACAGCATTTACTATCCCTCTCTCATCCTTCCGGTAAATCTTTCGGTTACCAGCGAACAACAAGAGCGTTGACAATGCCATTGCAGCAGCTTCTTTTTCTTCAACAGCCTTGCCATCCAGCATTTTAATCAATGCCACCGTACATCCATATTCGCCCATTTCTTTCCTTGTTTTCGAGTTAAAGCCGAGCTCGTAAACAGCTCTAGCAGCGGCAATTCTTACCCCTAAAACCCCACAGTTTAAGACAGTAACGAGCCTGGCAACGAAACCATCAGCAACCAGAGCTTCTGCAATAGGGGGACTAGAAGCTAACTGCCTCACTAACTCAACAGCAACTTCAAGACTCTTCGGATTTGGAGATGAATCCCAGAAATTCTTCAAACATTCAACCCCACCCTCCTTAACAATCAAAAGCTTTAAATTTTCATCATTAGAAACTAAATTACATAAACACCCAATCGAATTTTCTTGTGCTAAGGCAGTTCCCGAAGCAGCAAGCCCAATTAAAACAAAAACAGCGTTTTCTTCGATAAAATTCTCTTTAATTTCATCAAAAGATGCTAAATTTTTCAAAACCCCAGCTGCAAAAGCTTGAGAACCTGGAGTGCCAGCTTGGCAAATTTCTAAAAGAGCTGAAATCCCACCTCTGGAACCAATTGCTCTGGCGTTTTCTTTTGAAAAACTTAGAGCCTGTAAAGCAATGCACGCCTTTTCCCTTGCGAAACCACTTCCGGATTCAAGAACTCGAAGCAGATGGTTCAAAAGCAACAGCCCTTCAGCGATTAAAACGTGTTTGCTTGACTCCACCGTTGACACCCTCGAAATGGCGGCAACCGTCTTTTCTTTCATTTCTAAGGAGCTCGAATCCAGTAAGCGGACAAGCACCGGAACCACCCCCTGCGCCACCGCTATCATCACGTTTTTGTCGTCCTCTTGGAGTAAGCCCAACAGCGAGTCCATGGCCGAGTTCTTCGACTCAGTGGTTCCGATTTGTAACCGAGTAATCAAGTTCCTCGACTCGACTCGTACGGCTTCTTTCTTTGACGAAGAAGTCGAGACGGCGCCGTCCTGGAGGACTCCACTCCTAATCAGAATCTCGCTGTCTTTGATATGTCGGTCGAGTTTAGCCAAAACAGCGTCGATGTCACTCTGGGTCTTGAGTTTTCCCTCGGTCAAATCGGCGCATTTACACTTCTGGGCAAGCGAGACGGCGTCCTTCAAGGTGTTGGAGATGGAATAAAGTAGGTCGACGGCGAGGGGGTTAGAGGAAGACGCGGGAAAGTCGGAGAAGTCGGCGAGCTGGGCCTGAAGACCAGAAAGCTTGGATTTGATCATAGCCCATTTGCCTTTGAAATTGTTGATGTTCTGGATTTGCTCCGAAAGAGAAGACAAAAGCTGATTCGACAGAGCAATCGGGTCGTTCTCCGGTGCTTTCATGGCGTCTGAGGCTGAGACGACCGATTTCTTTCCCTCCCTTTTTTTTTTTTCCCTCCTTTTTTTTTTCCTTCTTTTGTGAATGATTAGAAAGTTTCTGCAGTGAAAGAGAGAAGAAGGGGAAAAAGGGAAGAGAGAAGGAAACAGCAGAAAAGGAAGTGAAAGGAAAAAGGAAATGGAATTTAGGGTTTAGAGTCTACGACTTTGGAGAGAGAGTGAAGAGTGTTGGGAAACGACGGAGCAGCAGTGTACTGATTTGGCTGGAGATATACTGCGAGAGATAGGAGGCGTTGTTGAGTACCAGACGCAACTCAGGAACGTGACATTCACGGGCTTTTGACTTTGTAAAATTGGGAATTTGGATCTTAATTGATCGATATATTATATATTGTTGGAGTACTAAAGCCTTATTATTATGGGATTTTTAGTAATTAATAACGTTCCCGCCTGGCAATTAAAACACTTCATTCCTATGCATCCATTTATTATTGTTTTAAGCTATAGATAAAAGGCATCAAAGGTTTAAATTGTTCAACTTGTGGCGATTAATGTCGTTTTTCTTGTTTAAGGAGTATATTTATTTATGTTAAAGTAGGTAGTAATTTAAAACAAAGAAATTAAGCATGAATTATGAACGGGGATTTGTTGGATTGTGAATTTAATGCAAATTAATTCGGATGTTCAAAACCATGATTTTGATTTGAATTTAAACACCCGCTAATGAAAAAAAATTTGAAATAGATTCACCATTTTTTCAATAAATAAAACTTTAGATGAATTGCAATTTACTCATCATCTTTTTGAGCTCATCTAAAATTCTATTTGCTCATAGTTATTAGTACCATGAAATTTGACATAGGTAATGAAGATTCCTAAATGGCCATTGACTCTTCAAATTTTACAACATGGTATATATATATATATATATATATATTCTCATAACTTTCGAATATTATAACATAACATTATTTAATAATATGATTTAATATTTCCTTAATTTAACTGCAGTACAGGAGGGGCAAGCCGTCCCCCCATTTGACTGAAGATTGGAAAACGAAAATTGTTTTCGTTTTGTTTGCAAGAGGCTAAACTCTACTAAAGCAAAAACGGTACTAGTAGAAAATGAAAAAGAAAAGCAAGAAAAAGGGCAATTGGTAAATCTTGGTGGATATTTTTCCACGAAAACGACCGAGTCAAAAAGAAAAGAGGAAGAGACGCTGGAGTAGAGCGTGGAATACACGCACAATAAATGGGAGTAGTAAGCAGAGTCGGGGGATTCTGTGATGATTGGAAATTGAGCCGAAAACGAGAGGATGAGTCAGACTCAGAATCTGAGGGCTGAGGGAGAGAGTTAATAACTTGAAAAAGCAGTGGGATCCACCACTTTCCAATAATACTCTGTCTCTCTCCTTTCCCTTAGTTTTTTCCCTTTCATTATTATTTTGGTCTTTACTGACGTGGCGGACAGCGAAATTTCATATGAATCCCTTCCTTTCCTAATTTTTTCCTCTCAAATTAAGTATACAGTTCTTAGTTCTATTCTCACAGTACAACTTCTACAATCACCGTCACAGTCTTTTAATGATCCTCCATTGATCTTTACTTTCTGATTGTTGGGCCTTAACCAAGCTGTACCCATCTTGGGGTCCCATTTACATAATTCCTTGATGGCCTTCATATTTTACTACTACTAGTAGTATTCTAGTACTACTATTTTCATTTGATTATTATTAATAAAAATTTAAATTTACTACTAACAATTGGTTAGAGTGGTACTTATTCCTTATTAAATCTTGATTTATTTTAAAAAATAATTTTTTAAAAAAATTTAGTATTTTAAGTAGAGAAAATCATAATAGAGAAGTTTATGGCCTGTTTGGTAGTGGAAAACATTCTCCATTTTCCATCTCCATTTTCATTTGCTAAAATCTATTCTCATTTTCTATTTTCCATTTTCTAGAAAAGTTGTTTGGTACATGCATTTTCCAAGAGTTGCATTTTCTATTCTCTAGAAAACTTGTTTAGTTCATGAAAATGAAAATGACCAAAATTTTGCCTTGGATAAGAAAAATCATAGTAACTATTTTCTATAAGTAATTGGCAAAATAACTATTCATATTAAAAACAAGACAATTTTGTCCAAAATAGCAACCTATATTAATCATTTTTAATTGAGACTAGATAAAGTAGAATTTCCAAGATAAACAACAAATGACTAAACACTGTATACATCTAAATAACTCAAAATGCATGAATCAACCTCATCACTGGCCACTATTTTAAACGTCTTAGACTTCTTAGACTTGCAAGCTGCCAGTTGAGTCTCGGGATATATATATTATATACTAATAAAGCAAACCCCATAAAGCCTAAATCTAATAAAGACTATCCAACCAATCCTTTCGTCTCGTATCAGACATTCCAACAAAAATCTGCCTCCAAGTTTCTGATAGGAACTTTTTAATTGCCTTGTTATATGAAGTGGAAGAAACACCCTCCACTTTCTCTAAAAGATCCATACATACGCTTACAGAATGAGGATCGACACTTCCACTACTTCTAGATGACTTATAACTGTCAGCTTTAGCTTTATAAACTTCCTCTCTTGGAGTCAATGTGGCTGCCCATTTATCCAACAATGCATCCATCTTCCTCTCTTGCAGTCAATGTGACTGCCCATTTACGACAGATGCGCAAACAAACAAAGAGCAATGATTGTAAGATTAATGTTATCCATGAATAGACAAAGATTACAAGGAGAAGTCTTACCATTAAGTAGAACTGATCGCAACAACAATATATATATATATATATATATATATATATATATATATATA
>AWWV01004932.1:0-19770 GCA_001974805.1 Corchorus capsularis | reverse complement strand
GGACTGAATTGACCCAAATCAAAAAGTTCAGGCACTAATTTGACCTTTTCATAGTTTGGGCACTTACTTGACCCTTTTGCCAAAGTTCAGGGCCCTAATTAAGATTTTAGCCTACTTTTTTTATAATTAAACATTTAGTCACTTTTTTATGTAAAAGTTTGTCAGTTCATTTAACTCTTTTAATTTTAAAATGATTTATATATTTATGAGTTATATAATTAAAATATGTTTATGTAGACAATATAAAAGTAGTATAGTTTTAATATTTTACACTAGATAATTTTATCAATTCACCTTACTTACTATCTTTGTCCTCCGTATATAAAAATTCATTATATTGATCAAATAACCAGTATAAAACTATACGAAAACATATACGGAAACATAAGCATCGAGTCGAATACAGTGGTACTTGAAACTGAGACCTCGCGATCCAGGGAATATGCACCTAAATTACCATCAAGCCAAACGCTCATGTGGGACTCGAGATGCCTGTTCTGAGTCTTTGATAAGCCTGCAGGCCAAATTGATGACATTGACCCCCATAAAAGACCAACATTCCAAGAGCAAAGGTGAAGGCGAAGAAAACCCATGGAAGCCATTTAAGAGATGGTGATAGGAGTGCGGAGAGTAATACAGTGAAGGAAGCAATTAAACTGAGGAAAGCTATCAGAGTGAGAGCTTTTATTACCACCTGAGACTGAGACGTGATCTTGTGGTTCATGAGCAAGGCCCCATTGATACCAAAATAGAAGGCGATCATTAAACACACTATAAATATGAGGAATGATATTGATTGATTCTTCCCAAAGGGTTTCCAGAGTTCCACTAGGGCTGTGAATGATACTACAAGGGTCATCACCTCAATTAACTTTTTCCTTATAATGTTTATAGTAGCGGTCTCTGCTGAACCAACATGATCTTCCTCTTCCTCATTAATTAATGCGACGCCACCAGAAGCATTTACAAAAACCTCGGAGGCGAAGCTACTCCTGGACTCATCCTCTGCATTGGAGAGAGCTAAGCTTCCAGATAAATTATCACCTATCTCTATCTCTATGTTTGGGAAAGCACCTTCTGCGGATGAAATGGAAGCATTTAACGAATCCTGAAAAGAAAATATTTTTAATTAGTAATATATTCAATTAATTTAAAGGTGCTGATTAAATTGCTAATAATATTGAAATATGGAGTAGTTTCTAATGATGAAAACGCGAGAGAAATTACAATGACCATAATGAGTTTTTTATATATATGAAGATAAATTATTCCCAATTGTACGTTCTGAATAATGAAGAGCAAGAAATAGGGTAAGAATTAATTAATTAAGACAAAGACAAGAGAATATTGTGTATATATTTCGTGAAGAAGAGAGACTAGTGGGAGGTGAATATTTTTACTATATACTAGCTAGGAGATCTTAAGGGTGAGAGTGAATATGTTCATGACCAAAGCGCAAAAGGATGATATATTATACAGAATTAAATGGTGTTACCAACTTACCATTACGTTAAATGAAGCACGTACACTTTTACCACAAAAAAGACAAAGTAAATGGCACTCAATTTCTTTGATAGGAAGAGCGAGACGTCATATGAGGTCATGCCAAGGGTGAGGAATGGAATATGGAGAAACCACTTTCTTGATCTGTTTTAGGTCAAGTAAGACAATTATGATGATCGATTAAATATATTTATATGGACAGAATGACTAATATTTCCACCTGATTATCGCTTATGCAGACGGTGTAAATAACAAACTTTTGTGACGCTCCCCAATTTGCTAGCTTTTTCTTTTGTAAATGTCATCATCAAAGAAATGAGATGGAACTAGGCTGAAGAATCATAACGCATACGGTGACACCCAAATGGACCAAATCCTCAGTCTCTTGCTTTCTCTTTTTTTTTCGGTGAAACTCTTGCTTTCTCTTTCGTAGAAATAGATCAGTGGAAATTTACAGTAAGAGACGACTCCTATGATACCCAAGAGAAGAGTGTTGCTTTTTAATCGTAGGTGTTTTTTTTTTTGTGATGGTATTTATTAGGGGCTAAATTTCATGTTAAAATCATATTTTAATTATTAACGTCCTTAATTGAACAAAAGAAAATTTTATTTGGTACGAATTTATTTTAAACTTCTACCTTAATAAATAAATAAAAAATTTCACATTCCAAACTAAAATTTCTTTTAAATACTACCTCTATAAACCAAAATTCATTTGAATATATGATAATATGTGTGATTTAGTAAAGAACTTAAAAGACATGCACCTCACCTTATTATAAATTTTTTTAGGTGAAACATCTTATTATAAAATGAATCTCATAAGACTTAATAATTTTTAACTATGCTTTGATTTTCATTGCACTTCAATTTTGATTTTTCATTCTAAAATCAAAATTAGAATTTTTTTTTTTTTTTTTTAATATTGTGATAGAAGTGCTTTTAGAGTCGTCAATGAACTTAGCTAGGAAATGGATCGAAGTCGATCGAGTTTGAGTCAAGTTGGAGTTCAAACATCCCACTAATCGGTTTGACTTTGATTCATATATATATTTGGTAACAATGTATGAAACATATCCAACGGTAACAAAAATGTCAGGCAAAAGTAAATTATGTGTACATTGTCTTGAGAGGCAAAAGTAAAGGATATGTATATTACTCTTCTCATTTGGATTCTCCTAGTTATTAAAATTGACATTCGAATTCTAAGATGTACGGAATATAAGATTTATAAACCCATCATTTTATGTTAGTCTTAAAGAAGGAAAATGTTCAGTGTAGTACCTCATCCAAAGCAAGTAAGGACTCTTCTTTCCAAAATATTGATGGAACAGGCCTCAGGCGTTTAACACAGTCATTTTTATAGAGTTTCCCACATTTGCTCTCAGCACAACCCAACAAATCTAACCAAAAGAGGCCTCAGGCGGCTACAGCCTACAAGGTTGCTTTTAAGTCTCGGCATGAAAATTGGGGGTAAGAGCCGCACATTACATTACATTACAAAGTATTAAAATCTCTATCCTAAAATGTAGCATGAAAGCATTACTTGGGTAAAAAAAAAAAATGTAGCATGAAAGCAAAATGAGATACACTCACTAATTAAATTAAACTTGGGTATATCAGCATTACTGACACAAAGAAAGCTCGAAACTTTGTGGAACATATGATTTAGCTTTTTCTTAAATAAAAATAATATACATATAATAAATTTGGGTATGCCTCTTCAACCAAATCGCTTGTAATAACAAAAACCCTCACAATTTCCCTATTCCGCAACGCTTCCTAGTTGCGAATAGAATATTTAGCTAATATTAGCAACACCCGCAACTATTAACCCAACTAGAAAGAATAACAATATATTTGATCTAATTTAAGTATACCTCGTGCTGTTCCTCCTGCCCCACCACTTCTTTTTCATCTTGTCAAGTGCACCTTCTTCACTTCCAAGTTTATTCAAAATTACTTTCGTTTCTCGTAATCTTCCTGCATAATCCTTCTTCCAGGTTTCAAACATCTGCTTCAACCTTCGAAGCTCGCGGTCTGGGTTCAGGCTTGCTTCAACTTGACCTGATTTTACTTCCACCAAGAACTTGGCATCATCACCAAAAACTTGACTTCTCTGCTCGAATTCTTCGGCTAACCGACTTATGACACTCAAACCTGCACTCATCGGTCTCAACCCATTGCTCTCAGGGCCCTTGTGGTTACTTCCTGTATCCCAGCTATACTCCCTATCATCACTTGCATTAACTGATGCATCTGAATTTCTCTCCGACTCGTCAACTGCTAGGCTCTTCTTTGCAATGGAGAGACTGGATTGGAGTGATCTCATTTGTTTCTGCCACACTTCTTCCATGGATTTCATTTTTAGCTCATACTCAGACCATCGGCTTTCATATTGTTGGAGCCGTTGGTGGAGGATGTCATTTTCCTCTTCTTTCTCTCTCAAAGCAGCTTCAGCTTTAAGAACTCTGCGCTGTAATTCAGCGAGGAATGATGACTTGACCAGCACCTCGTCTGATTCATTTGCCTGTGTATCAAAATTTATAATCATTTAGAGCTCAGATGTAAATAATATAATTTGGATTAATTCACGTATCTTCTAAGAAAAAGTTGATAGTGATTAAAATCAATATTGTTATGCAAACTATCGCGAACATTTGTTATGCCATTTTTTTGAAAGATTGAACATATATTTCTAAGCAGTGTAAGTGACTAGTGAGCCTATAATGAACTAGGAAACTTAGCAAATATGCAAGACAGAATAAGGCTTGCGGGGGTTTAAAATTCAAAGCCAAATTTTGCAAGTGATAATATTTAATATTCCCCTGCGTCACGGTAAACAGCACTACTGATAAAAGATCTATTATGATTGCAAAAGAAAATTAATATTTAAAATCATCCCTCAAATAAAGTAAAATAGAAATGCTATTTTGTAAAAAGAGTAAAATGATTGTACCTTAGAGCCCCCAGATTTGAGTAGTCCTAAGTCTCCAGAGCATCTTCTGACTAACCAGCCACGAATAGCTGCAGCATCAACAACACATAATCAATGATACTATACAGACAAATCTCGGTGACATGTTTTCAATCACCAAACCCCAGAAAGACAATGTCTAAGCTAAACCTGCTTTTAAATTATCTTTCAAATTTTGGCAACTAAAGTGAAATTTCAAAAATCAACTCACTGAGCCATACAATTGCATACATGCTTAAATGTTGTATTTGAAAATTTCAAAATAGACAATTTGGTAGCTGAATACAGACATCTCTATCCTGAAACTAACCCAAACCAACCCAAGAGCCCAAGACATTTTCAGTTATCATGATCTCAAGGTTTCAAGGAAACAGCTTTCTATTGCTTTGCAAGTATATGTTTTATTAGAGTCATGAGGCAAAAAACTAAAATACTTACCTGATTGTATTACAATTGATGCATCACTAACATTCTTGAACTTTTTCCTAGCATTTCTGCCTTTAATCTGCTTTTGTATTGCAACAGCAGCTCTATGTCTCTGCAGTAAGACTGCATATTCCTTCCTGGTTTTCTCTCCTCTCACAACTGCAGCAAGAGAGATACAAAAATCAGGTCATAAGAATTTCGATTTTTCATAAAAATTATTTCATAACAATTAAAAAGAAGAAATTGTGAATACATGATTGAAGGGTAGCAATTCCTCTTTGAAGCTCCTTAAAGCGGCGGCGAGCTTGGTGCCCTCTGAAACAGCTTTGAACGCGTAAAATGCCATGAAGAGTATGGTTTCTTGTATCCTCAAGAACGCCAATCTACATTGATCATTAACCTTATATCATTTTATCAAGATCAAGGAAAGATGCATGTCACATTATATTCAATTTTTGAGAATGGGATATACAATAACTAGTATTATACAGTTTCTCCTCAAGAACCTCAACCTCCTTGAGTGTCCTTATAGTATCAATTTAATTCAAGATTCTGAAGTAGATAGATTTTTTTAAGCATTTCCCTTGTTCACTAGTATCAATAGTAATCTGCAATGCTTTCAACTTTCCTGGCTTTCATATCATCCAATGCAAAGAGTAACAAGGTTGGGAGGTTGGCATTGGGGTCAACTAGAGAGTCCAACCACGATATCAGCGTAAGGAAATAAATGTACACATTATATATTGTATAGTAAATCTGTAAATATGTATATATAAAATAATAATGCCAATTCCAAAAGAAGAAATTCTTACTAAATTCTTCTTTGTTTGCATAAAAATAATTTTCAACTTAGAATTCATGTTCATAGGTAAGGAAGGAATTTAATTATTCTAGTGATTAACTGATTATTTGTAATTGATGATAAAGAAAAACCATAATCTATATGTTCATTAAGAACCAGATCAGGTCATCTGGTGAAGCAACTATGGGCTTTCAAGGATTTGGGGGCAAAGATTGGTAAGGGTGGCCTGGTCTGAGGTAAGAGCTAGTTCCTGGGTTTCTAGCTTTCTGGTTCAAATGTCCATGTCTGACAACAACCATTAGTACTTTAATGAATAAATAAAATTAACACCATGCAGGGACTATCAGAATAAATCCTTAAATAAATGTCATTCTTTTCACCATATGTTCTATTTTACCGGCCCATCTTTATTCAGCAAAACTTCCATGCCACATATAACCAACACCACTCCATCCCTACAACTTTACCTTTAGAAAGCCTAGAGAAAACAGAGGGCAAGGGGTGGGGTGGTAGGGCTGTTTAAAAACAAACAAACAGAAAAGAAAGAGGAAAAATAACACAGGATGACGATCATTATTCTTTTCTTGTACCTGTCCAGTACGGAAAAACAATTTTGTGTAGCCAACTTGATACATCTCAGGCAAAATGTTGAATTGATGAAGAATTGCAACTGAAACACTAAGTGGATCTTGGGAGGCAACATTTTCCAGTAGAAGAAAACCATACCTGAGGGAAGATACAAAAGAAACAACCACCACCAACGAAAGACACTCAAAACCCAAAAGAAAAGTTGGAGAAAGAATGAGATGCTTGACAAATGTGTATTAACTCTCAAAACTAAGTAGAAAGGGAAAAATAAAATGAAAATGGCTTTCCCTTTGAAAAACAGGAAAGTATTTCCTCTTCTTTACCTTCTGGCAAACTTCTGGTGAGACATTCTGGTGGGGAAGCCAGAGCGTGATATACGAACAACCTCTAGGACTCCACAACATCTCAGCTGCTGTAAAACAAGTCCTTGCTCGTATGATCCAGGAGACTGAAAGTTGTTGGGCTTTATACAACGTATGAAATGTGGAGTTGTGCTTTCTAGACGTTGCATTAATAGGAAGAGTTGGCCCTAAAATATAGAAAGTCAGAAAATAAGAGGAATTGAGGATAAGTTGACTATAATATTCAAAAAGCAATAGACTTTACAAATTGTTATACTGATTTCCTGAAGGGCAATAATCTAGTTTCTTTCATCGCCCTCCATCCATGTCCCACATTTACAGGGTAGTTGAATTTCGTTTATATGCCAAACATGTAAAAAGATTTGAATTATTATTTCATTTCAAACAAAAGTAAGTTCAGTGAAAATAAAAGCATCAAAGGAATAAGATACAGCAATCTGATCCCATTGGGAGGAATCCTTCACAGTTATTAGTCTTAAAATGCCTCACTAATCACAGGGATATATAATGCTATGTCTCCAGTCCATAAATAACAGAAGGCTGCATTTCCAAAAATAAGGAATAAAGAAGAAAATTTCAAATCAAACCACTAGTATAAGAAGACTACAACTTTGAAATGAAAACCCTGCATGACCTGCTGCCCCCATGGAACGCCACAAGTAAACCCCATACTGATTGCAAATAGCAAAAGAGCATAAGCATATAAACAATGAAACTGATCTTTCCATGACTGAGGAAAATTAGAATAAGAGATTCATTTTTAATTGAAAAGGTGGATCCAGACTCTAGAGATCTAAATCCAGACCAAATCAACCGGATAAGAATCGCATAGGAGTTGCTGGAGCCCCCACCTCGAATTGAACAAGATTTCCTTTAATGCAGCCTAGAAGACCGACTCAAGAACTAAAATAGGACAAAACTTCAAGTAAAAAGATCAATAATGGCCAATTTCAGATGGGCTCATATCCTTGAGCAAGACGCAACAACTATAACAAAAGCATAACAATTATCATAAATTGTCGAGTAATTGATCATTAGACATACAAATGTGAAATTCAAGAATACCTGTGTTTATGAAATATTAAGAATAAGAACGAACAAATTATTGGCATGTACAAATTTGTGAATATAATTCCATAGAAGCTTCTTTCACATATTCATATTTGTCATATCATAAAGATTGTTAATACTGAACCTACGGAACACTTGAAAGTCGGAAACAGTGGTTACCTTAAATTTAGTTGCAACACTTAGCTTTTGAGAATCTGCACCACCGGTTTTGTGTAGAGGACCAACAACATTCTTCTCAGATTGGCTAAGCATATTTGATGCAAATGTCTGAGGAAGGTGGCATGAGCAGGAGGATAGTAGTTGAATTGAATCCAGATGAAGTAAGTCCCTATTCTTCTCTAGAAATCCAGTTGTGTCATATGTAACCTGAGTTGGGGATCAAGCAGAACTGTGTCAGGCAAGAACCATAAAATGAAAAAAAATACATTCAGTTCACACATCCTTTTTCAACCGCCAGTGAAATACAACGAAGCAATACTACAATTGGCAACCCAAGATTTAGAAAGAAAAATACCACTCCAGCAAAATGAGAGACGGTGAAAGCTTTTTCTCGCTCTCCCCTGAAACAAGGATTAGAATTAAGATGCTGCTTGAGCTTGTTGGCAAATGTGAAATCTGTGCCATTTGGAAAAGTGGACTCCTCATCTAACAGGGACAACAATCCCAAAGGTTTCTGCATAAAAATGTAGAAAATAAGATTCACAGAAGCATATTCCATACATAGATGATAAAAAGAAAGAAACCAATACTAGAGGCAACCTTCAAAAGTTTTGGTTTAATTATTTGTCATTCTTGCAATTTCTACCTTCAACTCCATTAAAAGGATGTAGAAAGCTAAATGAAAGAAAAAGTGAACCTTAACAGACATGCTAAGGGAACTAGTTACATAACATACACAGTATATATGTATATTCTTCGATTTAGGGCCATGTAAAGCCTAAACAAGAAACACTAATTTGGCAGGAGAAGACGAATAGAAGCTTCTAAAACCCAATGCAATGTGAGTAACTTGAGATTTGAGATGCTATTGGAGGAAAAAAAAATGCCCCAATAACTTTTGCAACCAAATGAGGAAGTGCAGGGAGCATCATCAAGGCTACATATCATTACAATTCTAAGAGAATTGTCTTCTGTTTTGCACAATCAACTTATTAGAAGGTTGTGAAACATGTCAACAACAAGATCAGACCAACATGAAAGCAGAAGAACCTCTACAGGGCATACCAGTCACAACAATTTTATGAAAGTACTTCATTGTATACCAAGCACATAGAACATACTGTGAAGATGAAATTAAAAATGAACAATGTACCTTTTCAAAAAGATTAAGACAATCTTGGTTGTCATCAAATTCAACTTTTGCCCAATCAATGCCATCTTGGATATATTCCTGAAGGTAAAAATTGGATCAAGAGTCATTATAAAATTCACAGGTCTTGTTCGAATTATATCACATTAATTCGCAAACAACACTAATTCGCTAAACAAAAACAATATACATGGCTACCTTTGAATGAAAAGATTAATGCGAGAGTTAAAACTATTCTTGAAAAAGGTAATTTTTCAGCATTCTTTTTTAGTTTATGATGGAGAAAGTTTATGCATAGCTGACTTCAACTGCGTAGTTACTATCATCATAAATAATTCAGAAAGGTAATCTCAAATTTCAATCCTCATCAGAGAAGATTCAAAGATTCATTAGTATATTAATTCTTCACTGCCAAAGTATGTAAATTTTAAGGTATAAAAGTAGTCATTACTTCATAGTAGTTCATATTACTTTGAAGCTGCTGTCACTTTATTTACCCAATGCAAAACATACTGGCTCAAAAAGGTCGAAGAAATCTATTAAGTTTTGTTCAGGTTCCAGAATGCCATGATTATTCAGATCAATAAATGTAAACTTTCAATCCTACACATGAACCAGAAAATATATGATACCTCCTGTTCCAACTTGAACAAATGACGGTTGAAATGTTGCTGCAATCTCTCATTTGCATAATTGATGCAGAACTGCTCAAAACTATTCCTCTGTGAAACAATTCATGTTGGATCAATTATCAAAACAAAAGGTCAATTTGGACATACATAGAGATACAGGGAGAGCCATAGCTTACTAAAACATACATCAAAGGATTCGAAGCCATAAATATCAAGAATGCTGATAGATCTGCCAGTTCGCCTCTTGCCAACAGCAAGTGATTTGTTAATTTGTTCTACCAGCCACTCAAACAAAGAAGCATAAATTGATTTTGCCAAGGCATCTCTTGTGTCAATTGCCTGAAAATTTAAAAGAATGTGTTGATTATAAACATCAAAAGTCTTAAACTTTTAATATCAATACAATCACACTTCCTGCTGTTACAGTAGACTTTAGGATTATCTCAGTCACATTGAAGTCCATAAACAAACAATGGAGGTCAGAATCTCAAACAGTTTTAACTTGACACCAAACTAAAAAATAGAAGCAGGCAGTTTAGGAATTTTGTGAAGCTGAAATGTCATGATGAAACTAATAAGTACACATAATATAATCGGATATCTTAACTTGTCCTGTAGAAATTAAAGAAAGAAAGTAAAATCTTAAATTTCATGCTCATTTAGATATGCATAAATGGTTCAGCCAAAAAAATAGATATGTAAAATGGCCTCGACCCAAAGATGTTACATAATGAACTTCAGTCATATTCTGTTCTCTAATTTGATCCCAAAAACAACAGCAGTCAAACCCATTTGATTATTATTACTATAGCATCAATTCAGTGATGCCCCTAAAATCGAAAAATATGGACATATGGTAAAGAATGAGAATAATATTTGAACTCAAGCCTTCTCCCAGCCAGCTTAAATAAACAGGCAAATTTTCAAAAGTTATTGAATAGATAAGACTGGAGAATTCTTGATCCGAAGAAACCATCTTTACAGGCTCTGCCTTAAACAGAGATAGAATGCCTGCACCTTGTATGACCTATGGGATACTAGACATAAGACTATCAGTCTTCCCACAAAGAAGGATTCTTACCTGTGATAGTGTCAGTTTTTGAACAATATTATCATTACCAACTCTCATTTTGCGAGTTGATAAAGCCAGATTAAGCTCAGCAGTGTCACATCCAATCAACTTAGCAACATTGATTAGACCTGAAAAGTAATATTATAGCGAGAGATCAGATGTAGCTTAAGCAACAGCAACCTCAATAAAATACTAATTAGGATCGTTATTGTAGAAAAGATAGTGCATGTTGGACCCATGAACAAATTGCAAGAGGCCATTTCAGCATCACTAAATGAGATAAGAGACAGACAAAACTGCCTAATACAATTGGAAAGAGAAGAAATAACAATGTGAAAACCTATTATCAAGGACATCATATCATTTTGTTGCCAAAAGGAGAAATCTGCCATTAAAAATCACTAAAATAGCTAACATTTAACAACACATTGGTCTCAAACAACATTTTTTAAGCATCCAACCAAAATTTAGTTGGCAACGAGTAAAGTTATACGACTTAAAAATTAGGCTACAATAAACTATAGACTACACCCCCGTGGGGATAAGACCACTACTTTAGATTGGATTTCTCCTGTGTCTCCATTTCCTTTTTCCCTTTCCTAGTCTCAGGCAAAGAGGAGTTGTGGGGGAATGTAGTGGTAAGAATAACAACAAAAATAAAACTTAAAATAATAAGGTAATCCAGGTAGCACAATCTTTCACAGTGGTTTTGAGAAATTTCTTACTTTCATCTGCCACAGCTTCAACATGGTTTTCATTATCAATCACAGTGAATGAGACATTTCCCAGCCATAATACTGCAGCAAGCATTGCGAAGACACTCTCTTGGTCTTCTTTGCTAACATGGACAACATCCAAAGCTTCCTGAAATTAGGAACGATACAATATATAACAATTACAATCTCAATTTTAAAGTAAAAATCATGACAAATGACCAAATGGACGGAAGATATGCATTCATGAAAAATGAGTATGCACCTTAACAATGCGAAATTGTTCAGCATCGTCAACCCCATTAATAGAATAGCAATCACTCTGCTTCAAATATTTATACTCATCCACATCCTTCAAATTTAGCTTCTCTGTATGCCAAAATTGAAACCACAACGAAAAAAAATGTAATTTGACGCAAGAAAAGTTTGAACATTATCCTTCAGAATGAATTTAAATAGGAGATTATTTCCACAAAACTAACAGAATAAAAGGGAAGACAATAAGCTAGTTATGTCATGGATACTTTCTTGATATCACATTAAGGAGATGCATCCATAACATATAGATTTCTGGGCCTTAACAATAGAAAACTCTAACTTGCTACTGAAGATACGATACCCTAAGACAAGGTCAAAGATGAATAAACCATAAGCAATCTAGCCTAAAAGAAGAAATTTGTATCCCTAGTTGACAACAGGGAGTTTATTAGATCAGAGAAAAGTTAAGACAGCAAGCAAGTATTACCTCTCAGAGCATGAGGAGCACCAGCACAAAGCTGATAAAATATATGGTAAGACCTTTCTCCTTGTGCACACTGGACTACTCTAGACTGTTCATTTGATAGATGGAGTTAGCAACTCATACTAGAAAATAATAGATTAAAAAGGGCACCAAAAGAATTAGGTAGAGTGATAAATAATTACCTTCTCTAGTAAAACTGCCGATTTAAGGTAAGAGAAAACAAATCCAAACTTGATTGTTAGTCAGAGATATTCAGGAAGGAAGATAAACGCGATAAAATAGAAAAACTTTATCTCAGGACCTTAGTAGTAGAAATGAGCTTACAAGTTTGAATCTTGGCCCCCAGAGATTTTTCCCGTTTCACTAAAGTGGATTTCAATCAACTTTCCCTGAGACATGTTGACCAAAATTATAAGGACTTGATGGCCATATTATCAAATTTAACACAATTGCTAACACTCTATGCAAATTGATAAAATCAAAGAAAAACTTTCAGAGCCATGAAAGAACAATAACTTACAAAGCGGCTTGAGTTGTCATTTCTTAATGTTTTTGCATTACCAAAAGCTTCTAAGATTGGATTGGTCTTCAATATTTCATACTCTATTCCACTCCCACCACCAAGAGCTGCCAAATATTGCATTGCTATCTTTGCTGTCTCAGTTTTTCCTGCTCCACTCTCACCACTAGACAAGCAGATGTGGCAACATAACAGTTACATGCACAGAAAAATTGCTATGAAAACCGAAACGAAATTAGCTATAATAACTACAAGATGTGCTCCATTGATGATGACAAGATAGTTACTATTTAAATGATTAATGATCAAAAAAGTAAATTGGTCTAATGAAATTCAAGGATTTACACTCCATATCATGCATGTGCCAAACTGAGTATGATAGTACAGCTACAGAAAGGCAAATACAGGGATGCAAGTCAGAGAACAAAATATCACACATCTACAGACCAAAAAAAGAGATATCTGCAGATAAATATCACTGTTAGAGTGGTAATATCCCACATTGGTTATGTTTGACATGACTGGGTGCCTTATATACATGAAGGGTCTCTCCACCTATTGCCAATTGGTTTTAGGTTGGATGCTTAACATGGTATCAGAGCTCAGGTCTGTCATGTTGCACCCCAGACCCGGTTGTGTCCACGAGTAGGCCCGTTCTGTTTCGGTGTTATCCCGGGCTACACGTGAGGGGGCGTGTTAGAGTGGTAATATCCCACATTGGTTATGTTTGACATGACTGGGTGCCTTAAATACATGAAGGGCCTCTCCACCTATTGCCAATTGGTTTTAGGTTGAATGCTTAACAATCACAAACCGAAAACCAGGAATGATAAAGAGAATCTCCTTCAAAGCTTACAAAAGGCTGAAAAATAGGAACCACCCAAAATCAACATCTCACTGCATTAATTAAATCCATCCGTACAAAATATACTTTGCTAATTTAGATGCAACCTTAATTAAATACATCCGTACAAAATATACTTTGCTAATTTAGATGCAACCTTAGACATCCTAAACACAGAGTAAGTCAAAACCGAGAGCACGGACTATAATGGCCAGCAAAGTTAGAACCAACAAACAGTCCCCTTTTATATTTCAATTCTTAAAATGTTCCTACAAATTCAACAAAAATTTTAACTACATAAGCATTGACATGCCTGTCCCAGCATTGGACAAGCCATGAACATTTTAGCATTTGATCATCTTGTCACCAGAAGGAACAGAGCTACACAACAAAGCATCTTTATGGCCAAAAGAGAAGTGGATGCTTCTTCAGTCAAACTATGATATTTTGATTCAACAATCGCCCACAAAATATCTCAGTAGTTCTACATTCTTGCAATACCAAAGACGTACTGTACAGTATGCCGCTAAAATAAAATTGGTGAAATCCATGTGAAACACATGCTCAGAGAAGAAATAAGTAAAGAAAAAGAATACCAACCTTATGATGATAGATTGATTTACTTCATCTGCAAATAAAACAAAGAACAATATTGAAAACTTAAAGTTATGATTTAAAACAACTTTATTCGAAAAATTAAAACCAAACAACATTAAGAAACTGAAAGTACCTCGTATCATTTCTCGGATGGCTGTGTCTGCAATTGCATAGACATGTGGGCTCTCAATGGATTTATTTTTGTATGCTTCAATGTAGTCATTTCCATACAAAGGAACTTCTTTAAAAGGATTAACAGCAACCAAAACTGGTCCTGCTTTTGTCTAAATAAAACATGATTATAACAATTATTACATTAGTAAAATACCTAGCTTCAAGTGAAAGGTTCAAAAGATGATCTAACATAAGTATGAGCTCTTACATATATCATATCTTGATTGTATCTATATTGGAGATTGAACAAGACTGATGGCTCATTTAAATAACTAAGTTGCATCAGATCGTCCACACCATCAAGGATATCAGGATTTGCAGGTATCAAACTTTCAGAATTCACCTTTAAAACCTATAAGCAGGAGACAAAAAAATGAATCCAATGTATACTTAAGGTAAGAAGTCATGTTTCATTCTTTCTTACTATTGACTTACTTTCCCATCAGGAAGTGAAATAATGGACTCAGTCCCCGTAGTTGACATAGTCCTCACAAGCTCCCAATTCCCATTTGGGAGTTGAAACCAAGATTGAACCTTCTGAAATAGCAAGATTAAGTTATTCAGCAGTTGAGTAAGAGATCTATCATAAACGTAGCATCTGCTAGATCCTGTCAAAGCCAGAAGGGCTAACCTAATATCAGAACAAAGGGCAAGAAACTACCTTCTTTGTGGCATAGGAACTTATATCACTCCATCTGCGTTCAATGCTAGATTTTGAGACTGAAGGCAATGGTGCTGCTGCAGCATCCAAGTCCTCATCACCTACAGAAGAAGGCCTGTCCTCAACCAACACAGCATTTCCACTATATGGTGAATCATCATTGGCCTGATCAACATCAGCAACACCATTTTCAACTCTCTCAATAACTTTGCTCCCTGAATTACCATTTTCAGGGATGCTCAAGCTGGTCACACCATTGTTTTCCAATTTTCCATCAGCATATCTGACGGGATCGGAAGTCGGAGAACCCATGAACCTAAAATCAATAGGCAAAGATTTAGTATACCGGTGGGAAGGAGGAATCCCAGTTTTCTGAGACATTTTCTCCTAAGTGTTCCACAAGACAACTCTGAGGTCTGAGCTATAAGAGGATGTATCACATAAAGGCTGAGATCAAAAAGTAAACTTTTTCCAGTTTTCACCAAAAGTTTCATCTAGCTTTATTATAGACCCCACTTGAAGACTTATCCAGGCAATGCAAATGGCGGGGACCATTGTTTAAGATACAGACCCTAGTGCTCTTCAATCCTCAGTCACCATTAACAAGCTAGCATAAAAATGTTTAAAGCTTTAACCATCACAACTAGAATTCATTTCACATTAAACAGTTCGAAATATTAAAACTTCATAGAAGCCTTCAGCAAATTTAAGTCGTTGATCTAATATAAACTCAAAATTCCTTCAAATCTAAAACCAAATGTTCAAGCTTCCATATACCAAAAAAAAAAAGAAGTTCAAGCTTCCTAAAATTTAGCAACTTCTTAACCTATCCATTTGGCTACCTAGAAAATAAAAATGAATAATTTAAATATATAAAAAGCAGATATATAAACAAATAAGCAAAAAAAATCACAGTGGTACTAGAGAATTGTCAAATTTAGAAACCTTTTCTTTCACCTTCCTCTATTTTCTCAGGCAAACAAGCAAATATCAAGCTTAAAGAACATAACATCTGCCAAATCTAAACCGATCCAAGCAAGCACAGTACATAAGAAACCAAAGAAAGAAAAAGGAGAGGACAAAAAAAAGAAAAGCAAAAAGGCAAATTCACTTACCTGAAGAAAATTATCAAATATCTACTACTTCCAAATCCAAGTCAGTACTTGAAAGCTTCGATCGATCTCAAAACCCTAGAAAATGTTCAAGATTCCAAATAATTGAGACTATTAAAGAAGAAGCAGATAAAAATGCCGGCAAAAGCGAAGTTTTCTCCTTTTTTTCAAGTTAAAGTCTTAAAAAGAAGCTAACCGTATATACTCTTCCAAAAGAGTAGAATGATGGTTTAAGGAGGGGTGTTTGGTTTCTGAGAAAGTGCAGAGAGGAAAAAAAAAGAAAAAAGAAGAGGAAAATCAAATAGAAAATTCAAAGCGTGAGGAGAGGGATGCAGCTTTTTTGCTTGTCACTCTTTTTTTCTCTGTTTCAGAGATAAAAAAGAAAAATCCATTTTTAAAAAAATTTATGGAATTTTCTTATTTTTTTTAATTTACTTTTTCCCTCAAATTTTTGAATTTTGGAGGTTTTTTATTACCGGATATACCGACCGTATTTAAAAGAAGATTTTTAACGTCTTACGAATTTTAGGTAGAAAGACGATTCTGCCACTTATTTTTTTGAAAATATTGGCGGCGTAGGCTGTTAAAAATGTTTTGAAGTTTGAACAATTCTTCAGAATCTTCAACTTCAAGTTTATTTATTTTTCTTTTTTACCCAATTAAAAAAAAGTTAATTCCCTCGAAAAAAAAAGTTAATCTTTTATGTTGAAAATACTTGGGTGAATGAAACATGGTCCCATATTTTCATCTTTAGACAGTTAAACTGACTCGGACTTAGTTTAACATTGTGTTTGAAGATAAAAAATCGATTTTGATCCAAAACGTAAAACTAAATAAATCCTAATTTATGGCTTGGTTTGGCATTGAGTTTGGAAATAAAAAAGTTAATTTTCACCTCAAACACAATGTCAAATCAGTTATGGTTTGTGTCAAAAACTAATTTTCACCTCAAAAGTCAAGCCAACCTCAAAAGCTAATCTTTAGTTGCTTTTGCGTTTTAAAAGTGCTTTTAGATATTAAATGACTAAACTCTCTTAAATATTTTTTCTATTTCTATTTTAATTAATATCTATTTTAGACATTTTATCTCTCAATCTCATTTTTCTACGACAATACCAAACATCAATTACATTTTTCAACCTCAATTTGAAAAAGCACTTTTTAAAATCACTTCTTCAAAACCAAGCTTTGTCAAAACTCAACCTCAATCCCATTTTGAACCCAAAAGCCAAGCCAAGCCGAGAAGTTAATACATTTTTCATTGCAATTTCGAAAAAACACTTTTTAAAGCAATTATTCCAAACCAAGGTTTTTTGAAAACGCAACTTCAATATCAAACTAGACCTTACATTTATATATTAAAAAAATTACAAACTCTCGTAATTTTATTGGATTTCGACTTATTCGAAGTCAAGTCACGTACTCGCATCAGATCCTATTTAAGAAAAACTCTTTGAACATTTACTTCTTATTTTTTTATTTTAATTACGAATGAAATTAAGGAAAACAATGATTTAAAATATACATAAAATGTAGGAAATTTAAAATGATATATTGCTTTATGTTGTATTGAATGTCAATAATCGAAACTTCTAAATTTCCCAAGCATAGGGAAGCTTTGAATTTTAAGAGAAATATATTTATGTTCTTAGTTTATTGAGCATTAAACTACCATAGATATACATGTGTATGGCCAAAAAGATAAATGAGTAACATGTAAAGTAGACTACCATTAATAGCAAATTGCAAAACATCATCATTTCATTTCCAATCTCATCATGCATATCATGCATGGTGGTGGTTAGCTATCAATGAACATGGAAAGCTACATACATACTAATAAGCTAAACGCTCAAACTGGTCATCAACGTTTGGTTTTCTTCTCAAGTTGGCACCTAATCTTTTTTTTTTTTTTTGAAAAAGAAGAAGAAGAATAAGAAGAAGAGGAGGAAGAAGAAGAAGGTACCTAATCTTTGTAATTTTGATTAGTAAGGGTATAATATAACATAATTGATTTTACTCAAATAGGGGCTTGTGTTGAACTTTGACTGGCTATGTAATCAAGTTATAGTAAAAACATATCAAATCTTTACCATGACCAATTTCTATTGCAAACTCAGCTTCTTTACCCTTTCTTAATTCCAAGATCAAAAGAATGTCTTCTTCAAACTCAATTTTATCTTAGCTATTCTTCTTTGATTTTTATTTTTATTTTAAGTGTAAAAAGTATATAAACCCGTTTTGCAAATTAAAATTGTACTTTCCAACAAATTTTACAATACCATGTCAGATTCGTAATAATTATCACAGTCACGAGCATGCACAATTCGATGCAACATCAAATATTTATTCAAGCAAAATCAATGACGTTTTATCCTTATATGTAAAAATTAATAGGTTGAGCATCAATTTTATTAAAGAATTAAACACTAAGACCAACTGGAGCAATTAAATCACATACCTATTAATTGGGAAATTAGAATTGCTTTTGTTTTTTTTTTTTTTTTTTTCGCCACAAGGAAAATTAGAATTGCTTTGGAGGGGAAATAGTACTAGTAATTAGCTTTCCATTAAATAATTTAATTTAATATTTGTTTGGGATAATTAAGTTGCCAATCAAATTGGAGACACCTGTATTTTCCCTTTCTGTTGGCAAGTAAATTGTGTAAATTCATCATAATTTATAACTGCCTTCTTAAAGCTCCATAAATGGCCATTTTCATTACTTGTACGAATGTGTTTAAAAAAATTGAAATAATAAAAAACGTAAAAAAAAAAAGGATTTTATTGTAAGAATCAAGAGCAAGGGCAATTTAGTCAATAGAGACAATGGTGGCAAATTGGTTGGAAATGAGAAATCCTCACAGAAACCGTGGAGGGAGTCAAAGGATTTGGCGGTGTTTCAAACACAACCGTTGGATTTAAATTGGACGGTGAGAGATGATGGAAACGTGGAAGTTAGAGCAGGTGATTACGGCACGCTGAAGACCTTGTCCAGAAAGCCGGCAAATATTCACTGCGTAAGACGCAATGCACTCATCAGACTGTCTCTGTCTGCTTTCGATTGTCTAAGTTGCAAAGACTGGAATCAGGTGTTTGGGACCCACGCTGACTTGCCTTAGATCGGCCAATCAAGCAATCACCTCCCTCGATCTATTTTTTCTATTTTTCTCTCGGTGGGCCAGACGGAAGCACACTCCTTCCTATTGGTACACGTGTAACCGAAACTCCTCCACAAAAACAACTGGTTAAGAGAGGAAACAAAAGGAAGCGTTTTAGAATTTCAGGAAATTATTTTTTTCCCTTGCAAATAAAATAAGTAGTAATCCTTAAAGTACGTGGAATCTGTTCATACATGCATTATTTTGTAAGGTTTAGGTATATTCTATAATAATGCATTATAAATATGTTGTTCATTTTCCACTTCATTATCATCTTCATTTTTTAAAAATATACTTGTTTTCATTGACACATGTTGTGTCACTACCTATTTTCTTTGATTTTTTGGAGATGGAAAATGGAGAAGGTTCTCAATTTACCAAACAAGCCCTAAAGTTCTTAAATTTCGGAACTAAATTAGAAAATTATTTTAGTATCTTTATTGCATACTAAATTATTAGGAGTATTTCTTTAAATCTTCAAAATACTAACTAATAAGGGGAACT